>JADBJO010011719.1:41281-48781 GCA_016801955.1 Conus betulinus | reverse complement strand
GCACACAAGCAAGAGAACGGAAGTGCGGGGAGGGGTGGGGGTGGGGTGGGGGTGGGGGTGGTGGTAGGGGGGGGGGGGGGGGAGAACACAGGCGAAAAGCAAGCGAGCACACACATACGAACACAAATAGGGAAAAGATAGCTAGGAGAGAGTGGAGGTGGATAAACAAAATTTAGAAAGAGCGGGTGTTAGTTACCGCCGAGGACATAGACAAAGTACAGGGAAAAACACAATGCATTTTGACCTCTTGGGTCTTCTTCAGGCAAAAAACAAATACCATTTAGGACAGTGAAAACGAGAACGAGAAACCACTTACCTTCTCATCTTCGGCGGCGGAGGGTAAACATTTTGCTTCGGTTTCCGCCCTCAGTCACTTCGTTTTGAAACTAACTGTGGATGAACAAGTTCATACACTTTCATTGTGTTATATTGATACATGTTTTTCAATGGTTGCTATTTTGTATACCTAACTTTGTATGCCTGCGTGTGTGTGTGTGTGTGTGTGTGTGTGTGTGTGTGTGTGTGTGTGTGTGTGTGTGTGTGTGTGTGTGTGTGTGTGTGTGTGTGTGTGTGTGTGTGTGTGTGTGTGTGTGTGAGGGGGTGATGGGATAGTAGACGACTGTTTTTATTTTTCTGAAAAAAAAAATCATTCATATTACAATAAGCGTTTTAGAGTGGCCGTTGTTGTATGTGTTTTCATGCTTTAAGAAACGAAGGAAAGTAAATACTTTTTGTGAATATCATACTGAAAGGAACTAAATGAACTAAAACTGGAGTATATGCTAGTTAACAAACAACCCTACCAACTGCCAACACTACTTGCTTGAAATAGGGAATATAAAAAGCAACTCGCATTTGTGCCAGTGCTATTTCTGTCTATCACATCCTTGTGTGACTACCTCATTCTCTCTTAGTTTGACCGGACCGAAAAGAAATGAATTTAAGTTCAAAACACGATGATGCTCATTGACGTTCTGTACGAGTCTCAGCGATCTTCAAGACCCATTCTTGGAGTCACCAGTCAGTTGGCACCAAAGAATGTTTGAGCACAGACACAGACACGACCCCGGGTTATTCATGTTTCTGTGGGTTCTGACTCAGAGTCTTATGAAATTTACCTGAGGGAAATTTTCGGCCAGCTACTGCTGGTCTTCGTCGGCCCAGACTGACTGGTAGTTGTGGTGGGTAGTGGTGTCCTCTGAGTTGTCATCTCTGGTGGAGTGATAGATGTTCAGCACACATTTGTAAAAACGGGAGGGAGGGGGGGGGGCAGGACATATCCGACCAAGCTTGAACAGAGACTGTGGCTATGACCCCCCCCCCCCCCCCCACTTACAAGTGTGTGCTGACCACCCATCACTCCACCAGAAATACCTCAGAGGACACCAACACCCACCACAACTACCAGTCAGTCTGGGATGAGGAAGACCAGCAGTAGCTGGCCGAAAAAAATTTTCCTCAGGTCAATTTCATTAGACTCTGAGACAAGAACACACAGAAACATGAAGAATATGTTGTGTTTCCTTTCTCCTGTACCTTCAATTTTATTTACTTACTTTTTTTTTTCTCTCAGTGTGAATGCACATACTACTTAAGTCGCCTTGTGGTGAACAGAGATTCAACTCATAACAAGAGCTGGCGCAGTCAAGCAGGTAGGGAGGGAAGAACATAGTAAAAGAGGTAAGCTAAAACAAGACAGCAAGCACACAGGCAAGCCAGCAACTTACGCTATCATCAACCGATCTACAGCACAATCACGCATTGTGCGATCAGGGACCACGATAAGATTTAATGGCAGTCATCAGCAAGCCAGCGAACAATGGGAGAAAGAAACCAGTTCAATGCAATCATGCCAAACTGACCCACTGCCTGCCGTGCACGGATTTCAGTTGAAAATAAGTAAATGGATCGATCAAATGAGATAAAAGCACAGGAAAAAAAAGAGAGGTCCTGTTGGGAAAACTGCATGTTTGTGTGTATGCTGGAAGAGGTGTGTGTGTGTGTGTGTGCGTGTGTGTGTGTGTGTGTGTGTGTGTGTGTGTGTGTGTGTGTGTGTGAATGCGAGAGCGTAAGTGCCGTGCGTGCGAGCGCGCGCGCACGCGTGCATGTGTGTGTGTATCTGCGTAAGTGTTTGTGAATGTGAGTGTGTGCGTGCGTGCGTGCGCGCGCATGTGTGTGTGTGTGTGTGTGTGTGTGTGTGTGTGTGTGTGTGTGTGTGTGTGTGTGTGTGAGAGAGAGAGAGAGAGAGAGAGAGAGAGAGAGAGAGAGAGAGAGTGTGTGTACGTGTGTGTGTGTGTGTTTGTGTGTGTGTCCTGGCTTAATATGGGTGTTTGTGAATGTGAGTGTGTGCGTGCGTGCTCGCGCGCATGTGTGTGTGTGTGTGTGTGTGTGTGTGTGTGTGTGTGTGTGAGTCCTGGTTTTAACGTTCTCTCTGTTTTTGTAAGAATTTCCTTTCTCGTATGAACAGGAAGCACAGCTCCCACCGCTCTCCTCACCCCCACACCCCCACCCCACCCCTCTTCACAACCATCCACAAATACACCACACACACACACACACACACACACACACACACACACACACACACACACACACACACCTAGACACATCAATCTGAAGATGTGCAAATCGTACAGCTAACTTTTGTTTTCACCTGACCCAAATAACAGTGGATAGGGAGCAGTGTGCGAATTTCATAGCACGTCAATCACTCATCTTCCTTCGTTTTAATATCACAGATGTGAACAGACGTAAAACTGAAAATACTACTACTGCTGCTACTACTACTGCTACTGCTACTACTATTTACTGCTGCTGCTGCTGCTGCTACTACTACTACCCATCTTTCTTTCCCATTCACTCCCAGCTCCCCCCCCCCGTCCCCCTCCCCCCATTCTATTACCACTCCTGGCATACACCCTCCAGCCTCCCTCCCCTTCCTCAACACACGACGTCTTGCTACTCAAGCCCCAAAGAACTCTGGCCAAAAGTTCCGATCGCATTAGAGCGCACCAGTTTTGCCTGCCTGGAAACCCTGTCTCCAGCCGACGTGAGCGCTGCCCCGCTGCTCCTATGGGGGACTCGCTGGATTGTGAAATGGTTTTGAAGGGGCTCCTAATGACGATGGAAAGGCGCTCGCACGCACGCACTGCACACACACACACACACACACACACACACACACACACACACACACACACACACACACACACACACACACACACACACACACACACACACACACACACACACACACACACACACACACACACGCACAAGACCAAAGAACGAAAGTAAAGTCCATCCGAGGGTGCTCTTTTTGAATGACTCCATTCTTAACAAAGTTGAAAAGAACCGTCTTGGAAAATCATATGGATTTTCTGTGAACTGCCGCAAAACATACACGACGAAGGACATCAGAACGTCCCTGAAGACGCAATGTCGAAAACATGAACGATCCTTTGATGCTGTCGTGGTTCACTGCGGAGTAAACGATTTAAAGAAAACATTCCCTGAAGCATGCTCAGATCAGTTTGTGGAGACCATCACGAACGTAAAAAAAGGAACATCCTGTGAGCGAGATCATCGTCAGCAAGGTGGCCCCAGTTGAAGATTTACAACTGAACATCAAGGTGGATTTTTTTTCGTCACCCTACTTGGAATGAAACTGAACAATGTGAAAGATGTCTCCCTCATCAGCCATGCGAATCTCTCTCCCAACAAATGGAACCTCACTGATGGGATTCACCCTTCAAGTGAAGGAGCCAGGATCCTTGCAGTCAACATTGGGCGTCATATCAGAGGCCTGTTTTGGAAACAGCCACGAAAGTCGTCGAGACGACCCCCTCCTACAACACCTAGGGAGCTTCCACCCTTACCCTGAGGGAGGACAACGGTGGTTCAGTGGTCCATGGTCCAACAGATTTCACGTTCTCATGAACTATTAACTCACCACTCCTAGAAGTGTAGATGTGATCTTTTTCTTGCTGTCTACGTTATAAAACCCTAGTCATTGACTTTTGTGCTGAGAAACATTAAGCCTTGTGTGTCTAACTTATTCCTCTTTGTGCAGATTTTCAGGCTGATCTTCGTTTTTTGTAGCCTTTAAACTCACTGCGCAGGGAATCTCAATTTTTTAAAACTTTTTTTGTGGTTATTTTTTTTATTATTATTTGTTTCTGTTTGAAAATTGAATGTTGGACAAAGATTTTAAAGTTTTTCAGTGGAACTGTCGATCCATTCTAACTGGTAAGGATCAACTTATACAGCAGTTAGCTGAAGAAAAATATAACATATTAGCTTTGCAATCACTAAATATTCGGAAGGACAAACTACCTAAGTTACCAAACTATTATTTTCCACCTGTTATCCAAAACGTCGATGAAAATGAAAAAGTTAATGCAGCTATATATGTACATGAGGATGAGAAGTATACGCCATGTGCAAGTCATATTCCATCAGATATTGCTGGGTTGCATGCCTGTGCAGTCAGGGTACAAACAAATTCAAGTGTATTAACAATTATATCTGTTTATTTACCCACAAGGACCCAATGATATTAATACGGAATGGTTACGATTACTCCAGTCAGACAATTCTAATAACTTATCACTGGGGATTTAATGCCCATTCACCTTTCTGGGAAAAGGGGTGTCAAAAAGTAACGAACAATCGCTTTATAGAAAATATTGTAGATTCATCTCTTTATCTTTTAAACAATGGTTGTATTACTCGCATCCCAGACAATCCAAAACACAATCCTAGCGCCATTGACTTGACATTGATATCTCCTGATTTAGCAGTGTTTTTGTGACTGGCAAAACCTTGATGACTCATTAAATAGTGACCCACTTTCCAATTATTATTACATTAGAAAACATGCAATGTAAAACAAATGATGCAACCCATGACAAGGTTCCAAAATTTTGTTACAAATTTGCAAATTGGAACAAATTTTCGGTCTTATTAAGTTCATTCAGTATTGATATAGATACTATTAATAATCAAGATGTTGATACACTATATATGACAGATTTCAAAAGACCATACATTCAGCTGCTCGTGAATCCATCCCAACAGTAAAATCTGTAAAATCTAAAAAAACATCTGGGTAATATCTGGTGGAACGACACTTGTCAACGTGCAAAAGATGAGAAAATTGCGAAATCGAAAGAATATAAACGTGAAAAAGATCCAAAAGAAAAGGTCATAAAGAATTTGGAGAGAAAAAGAGTAAAGAATCTACAAAACAGAAATAAATGCTTGAGAAAAAAACAATATATTGGTAATTCCTTTTTTGTGAAAATAATGTATCAAACTTTAAAGATATTCAAAAAGTTTGGACAAAATTAAAAAACAATGAAAAGTGGAATTAATCTACCAAATTGTCCTGTTCATCTTACCAATTCTGAATTTCCATCTAATTTTGATAAAGCTGAGGGATTTGCTGACTTGTTTGCTAAAAATAGCAGCAAAGAAAATCTATCAACTGAAAATTAAAATTATCGAGAAAATGAAGAAAATAAAGACATTTATAATAATCCAAATCCTATTGAAGATCATTACCTAAATACTCCAATAACAATTCAAGAGGTTAAAGAATGTTTAAGTAATTTAAAAAGTAAGACATCAGTGGGTTTAGATGGCATATCTAATGAAATCCTTAATCATCTTCCACAAAATGTAATACATTTTCTCCTCTCGTTTTTCAGAAATGTTGGGAAAATGGAAAAATGCCTATGATTTGGAAACAATCTATTGTTGTTCCAATTTATAAGAAGGGAAAACATATGAAAGATATAAGTAGTTATCGCCCCATTGCTTTAACATCAAACACATGTAAATTAATGGAAAAAATTATATTAAAAAGATTAGTTCACCATTGCAATAAGCATAACATAATTCCTATCAATCAAGCTGGATTTCAAACAGGTAGATCCACAATTGAACACTTGGTTAAACTTTCTACCCAGGTAAATCATCAATTTGCACGTCGCAAGAACATGTTAGCCACATTTTTTTTTGACATTCGTAAGGCCTACGAACATGTATGGCACAAGCGTTTGCTGTATAAAATTAAGAATATTGGTATTAATGGTAATATGTTTAATTATATTCAAGAGTTCCTTCATTGCCGGTCCATTCAAACACGAATAGGAAATACTTATTCAATCCCTAGGCCTTTACAGATGGGTCTACCCCAAGCTTCTGTAATTTCACCCAATGTTATTCAACATTCTGATTTATGATCTACCAAAAGTCTCTCAAAAGATACAGAATTAGCTCCGTTTGCTGACGACATATGTTTATGGGTAAAAGTAACTATGGAATGCCATACTTCTCTTCTATCTCTGAATTACATCAAAATCAAAATACCAGCATGAGCTCAATAAAATAAGCAAATTCTTACATGAAAATGGGCTTTCCCTTTCAACAGAAAAAAAACTCACATGATGCTCTTCAACTCTGGTTATGACCCAGAAAAGCTACCAACATTTACATTGGATGGTATAATTTTAAACTATGTTAAAAACGTTAAATTTCTAGGAGTCATAGTAAGTAGCAAACTTACGTGGAATGCTCACATTGATTACATTCTAAACAAAAGCAAGGAAAAGCTTAAACTTCCTTAAAATTATAAATAAACAATCCTGGGCTCAAGATTCTAAAAAATTAACCATCTTAGCAAATGCTTTAGTTCGTTCAAGACTTTGCTATGCTCAAGAAGTTTTCTTTAATGCACCTCAACATCTTTTAAATAAATTTCAAAGTGTTGATTGCAAAGCTTATAAAATTGCCTTGGGAGTCCCCACACATAGGCCTACATCAAATTTAGGGACATACAATGAGGTAGGTGTCTTACCACTCACAGACTTCCGAAAAGCTTCTGCTTCAAAGTTTGTTTTGAAAAAGTTTCTCACAAAAAAGTTTTCTGTTCTCAAGAGGTATGCTTAGATTCGGAAAAGGACTTTGAAAGCGTGCTCAAAACATACTCTCAACAAAATCTGTCTGTGCTTATTCGTGCGATCTTCTGAGTAAAACTAATATAGAACAAAATAACACATTGCTAAAAATCCAACGTTTTCTCCAGTGCCAAAATGGGAACAATCAACAGCAATCTTTGATGATATAGAATACACAGATTTATAAAATAAAATGACTCACCTAATCTTTTAAAAAACTCACGTATGCTCTCATTTATAAAATATTGCAATAATCATTTAAAAATATATACGGATGGTTCAGTGCTTGATAATTCAAATTCAGGAGCAGCTTCGTAATCCCTAGTTTACACATTCAAAAGTTATTTTATCTTGGTAACAACTTATCTATATACAGTGCAGAACTATTTGCTATATTGAAGTCCTTGGATTTCATACTAACTTTTCCCATTAACAACAGTCAACTTTTAATATGTGCTGATTCGAAAGCAGCGCTTCTTTCGATAAAGTCGCCCAATTCATGCATACGCCAAGATATGATAATTGAAATAAATCATTT
>JADBJO010011719.1:32500-35000 GCA_016801955.1 Conus betulinus | reverse complement strand
AGTAGTAGTAGTAGCAGTAGTAGCAGCAGCAGTAGTAGTAGTAGTAGCAGTAGAAGTAGTAGTAGTAGTAGTAGCAGCAGTAGCAGTAGTAGCAGCAGTAGCAGTAGCAGTAGTAGTAGTAGTAGTAGCAGCAGTACTAGTTCAGTCTTACGTCTGTTCACATCTGTGATATTAAAACGAAGGAAGATGAGTGATTGAGGTGCTATGAGACTCGCAAACTACTCCCTATCCACTGTTATTTGGGTCAGGTGAAAACAAAAGTTAACTGTACGATTTGTTCATTTGCAGATTGATGTGTCTACACACACACACACACACACACACACACACGCCCTTCCAGCATACGCACAAACATGCAGTTTTCCCAACAGGACTTCTCTTTTTTTTTCCTGTGTTTTTTTTTTTTATCTCATTTGATCGATCCATTTACTTATTTTCAACTGAATTCTGTGCAGGGCAGGCAGTGGGTCAGTTTGGCATATTGCATTGAATTGGTTTCTTTCTCCCATTCTTCGCTGGCTTGCTGATGACTGCCATTGAATCTTATCGGTGGCCCCTGATCGCACAATGCTTGATTGTGCTGTAGATCGGTTGATAGCGTAAGTTGCTGGCTTGCCTGTGTGCTTGCTTTCTTGTTTTAGCTTTCCTCTTTAACTATGTTCTTCCCTCCCTACCTGCTCAAATGTTGCTTGTTAGCCTGTGCCAGCTCTTGTTATGAGTTGAATCTCTGTTCACCACAAGACGATTAAGTAGTATGTGCCTTCACACTGAGGAAAAAAAAAAACAATAAGTAAATAAAATGGAAGGTGCAGGAGAAAGGAAACACCAAATGTTCTTCATGTTTCTGTGTGTTCTTGTCTCAGAGAGTCTAATGAAATTTACATGAGGGAAAATTTTTTTCGGCCAGCTACTGCTGGTCTTCATTCAGCCCAGACTGACTGGTATTTGTGGTGGTTGTTGGTGTCCTCTGAGGTATTTCTGGTGGAGTGATGGGTATTCAGCACACACTTGTAAGTGGGGGAGGGGGGGGGTCATAGCCACAGTCTCTGTTCAAGCTTGGTCGGCTATGACCTGCCCCCCCGTTTACAAATGTGTGCTGAACACCAATCACTCCACCAGAGATGACAATTCAGAGGACACCACCACCCACCACAATTACCAGTCAGTCTGGGCTGATCCGAAAATTTCCCTGAGGTAAATTTCATAAGACTCTGATTCAGAACCCACAGAAACATGAATAACCCGGAGTCGGAAAGTGTCTGTGCTCAAACATATTCTTCGGTGCCAACTGACTGGTGACTCCAAGAATGGGTCTTGAAGATCGCTGAGACTCGTACAGAACGTCAATGAGCATCATCGTGTTTTGAACTTAAATTCATATCTTTTCGGTCCGGTCAAACTAAGAGAGAATGAGGCAGTCACACAAGGATGTGATAGACAGAAATAGCACGGGCACAAATGCAAGTTGCTTTTTATACTCCCTATTTCAAGCAAGTAGACATTGTTGTAGTTGTTGAATTGTTGCCAGTTGGTAGGTTGTGTTTGATAACTAGCATCTATTCCAGTTTTATTCCATTTAGTTCCTTTAAGTATGATATTCACAACAAGTGTTTAGTTTCCTTCGTTTCTTAAAACCATGAAAACACATACAACAACAGCCACTCCAAAAACGCTTATTGTATATGAATGAATTTTTTTTCTCCTGCATATCTTGCGATGGTCATCAGCACTGCCAAAAAAAAAAAAACACAGTCGTCTACTATCCTATCACGCACCCCCTCACACACACACACACACACACACACACACACACACACACACACACACACACACACACATTTAGGTATACAACATAGCAACCATTGAAAAACATGTATCAATACAACACAATGAAAGTGTATGAACTTGTTCATCCACAGTTAAGTTTCAAAACGAAGTGACTGAGGGCGGAAACCGAAGCAAAATGTTTACTTCCGCCGCCGAAGATGAGAAGGTAAGTGGTTTCTCGTTCTTCTTTTCACCGTCCTAAATGGTATTCGTTTTTGCCTGAAGAAGACCCAAGAGATCAAAATGCATTGTGTTTTGCCCTGTACTTTGTCTATGTCCTTGGCGGTAACTAATCCCCTCTCTTTCTAAATTTCGTTCACCCACCCTCCACTCTCTCTTAGCTATCTTTTCCCTATTTGTGTTCGTATGTGTGTGCTCGCTTGCTTTTTTCGCCTGTGTTCTCCCCCCCCTCCACCGCCCTCCCCCCACCCCTCCTGCGCTTCCGTTCTCTTGCTTGTGTACATGATCATACGCTTGTACTTGTTAGCCTGTGTTCACTTGCGTGTATTCTAGCTTGTACTTTGCATGCTAGCTGGTGTTCGCTTCCAATGCATACTAGCTATTACATTTGCATGCCGGGCATTTGCAGGCTTGCGTCTATAGTTTGCGGTCAGCTTTTGTTCCCTTGTCTGCATACTAGCTTATTATTAGCGTGCTTGCCGACTCACTTACC
>JADBJO010011719.1:0-15000 GCA_016801955.1 Conus betulinus | reverse complement strand
ACACTGCCTTTTGCTGTTCTCTCCAACCTCTGTAGGCCTCGGCTCTCTTCCTATCCCGTGTAACTCGCGACGGGCACTTTCTCCGATACACACACCGTCACAGGGGATTGGCGGGCAGTCGTCAGTCGAAGAACAACAACGAGTTGCTGTTCTCCTCCTTCGATTTTAAAGGATGATGAACACATTTCTCGTAAAACCGTGTTCAGAACACTCTCCAAACGCGATGAAGCCCAGTACTGGCATATTAAAGAAAGTATTTCGTAAAACACTCTGTAAATTTGCGCTCTCTTTCCAAAACCTTCTTGCTGGCTGCCAAGTAAGGGAAAGCTACTCCAGTCGAGAGAGAGAGAGAGAGAGAGAGAGAGAGAGAGAGGAGAGAGAGAGAGAGAGCGCATTACGGGTATATTCTCAACAAGTACGTAACGTGTTTTTTTTTTTTTCCAAAGAAAGGTAAATCAGATGAACCAGAAGGAATGACAACCAACGAAGACGCATCAAAAGCATGACAGGACATTGTCACTGACAAACGTCCAGGAACTGATGAAATAATGATGTTCTCCAAATTCCCCTTTAAACAAAAAAAAAAAAACAAAAAAAAAAAAAAAAAAAACAAAAACAAAAAAAAAAAAAAAAAAAAAAAACCTTACAGGAATGCGTCGTCAAATCGTTCAATAGCGCTTTTGCAAAGGGTAAAATGTCAGTCACACAGAGAGAAGAAATGATATTTGTGCCAAAGGAGATATATCCAGAGAGGGTTTTTTTCTTGTTGTTGTTGTTGTTGTTGTTGTTGTTGTAAAATATGTAGGAATAAGTATTCTGGTTGCTGCCTTTCAACTGGCATCTCCAAGCATAGCGAACGGAATTTAAACGATTTCACCAAACTCGTTTCCATGAGGAGCAACCAGGATTTACTGCAGGAGGGTAAATTTTGTATGGTGCAATGCATTACTTAGAGACAAAAAAAGTGCTCATTAATTGGGTTCTAATACTCTTTTTAAGGCATTTGAATCTGTAGACTAGAATTACATGCAGAAGGTCCGTAAACATTTGGTTTTGAAAATGATATTGCCCACTGGCTATTTTTTTTTTTTTTTTTTAATTAAGAAATGCCATGTTCCCAATGGAAAAAGAGGTTTTAGCATCTCTGTTAACAGAAGACCCAATACTGCCTTTCCTGTGTTATGCGCACAAATGTTGATGTGTAAATATCTTTGAAGTTGAAGAAACTAAGGAAATGAAAACATCATGCTTTCAATGTTTTTATCTTTTTCTATCATGGTACCGCGTCTTTGGTGGTAATGTTCCTGTTCTTCATCCACTTTATCTGTTGCGGCAACAACTGCTTCTTTACTTCTAATTTGTTCACATATGCATTATGAATATGATAAAGGAGAGAAAATGTGTGTTTTTTTTTTCTTTATGTTTTTTTTCATGTTCTAGAACAAAAAGATCTAAACTGATTTATCATTCATTTGGGGATGGATGGTCACCATAGGCAAAAGGCTTTGAAAGAAACATTGAGCTGACGACCTGACAAAGACATCCAGTGGCGACAGGTGTAGAAGGTCCGTGGCAGAGAGAAGATCGTCTCCTCATCTCGTGCTGGTTTGTTCTCCACTCGGCTTACGAACACTTGCTCGCTTCACGTCCCCGCATCAAGCCAGGTTTGCTCCAAGTTCCATTTATGGGTTCATTTAGACAAAGAATGTTGATGATGTTGTTATTCCACTGATACACGTCACTGCGGGAAAGCGCCGCTGACATCAGGGAACAAAAAACAGAGTAGTTGGGAACGTGTGCCAGCCAGCGTGTATTCAAAAATATCGAGCGTATTAACAGAAAAGAGATGCCTGTCCAGTTGGTCCCCTGCCTCTTTATCTCTGCCTCAGTGTCTCGCCTCCAGCTGCTGCGAGGTCGGCCTCTCTTCCTTTTTTCCTGCGGGTTCCATGTCAGGGCTTGGCGTGTGGTGCTGGATGCTGGCTGGCTTCCTGAGAGTGTGTCCAATCCAGCCCCACTTCAGAGATGCGCCTCAGACAGGTGTTGATGAAGGTCTGAATTTTTTGCTGTCCAAAATAGTCATAATAAATTGTGACAGGGATCCTCGGCAGCAGACAGCTATAATTATATGAAAACGAACAAAATCAGAAAATAGCCTCCTATTCTGCGGTTCATGTATGGTCAAAGTGGTGAGCCTCACAGTTACCTACTGGACTTTCTTTAAGAAGAACCATATGGAGATTTTAAAGCCTCCACGTCATATGCTGGGACGCGGGATGAAACCAGCCTACAATAGACTGTTACGATTAATTCGAACTTATTCCCTGTCGGAATTTCTGTTTCAGGAGGTAGGGAGAGGGGGGTTTGGGGGTTGAATAATTAATTTTTTGTTGTTGGTTTTGCTTTGGATGTAAATCTGTTATTTTGGTTGTATGTGGAGTCGCATATGCAGACGTGAAAAAAAAAACGATAAGTCAAAAAGCCACAAATGTGACTTTTTGGGGTTGTGCTTTCGTGTTTTGTTTTGTTTTGTTTCTGTTTTTTTTTTTCGCTTGAATGAAAATGAAGTTAGTCTTTGGTATCTTCAGATATCAGCCTTACCTGTAGATTGGCTCAGAAATTTTCGGCTGTTCCTTTCTCATTTTTCTTCCGGTCCGAAAATCATGTGTTGTTTCCATTCTGATACCATGATGTTCATCACATATACACAGACACGCAGACATACACACAGACACACACAGACAGACAGACACACAGAGAGACACAGACACACACACACGCACACACACACATACACACACGCGCACCCACGCGCGCACGCATGCACACATGTACGCATGCACGCACACACTGACACATGTATGCACGCACGCTCGCACGCATGAAAGCACACACACACACACACACACACACACACACACACACACACACACACACACACACACATGTTGTGACACAAAACACAAAGTCAACATCTTTAATATCATTTAGTGTAAAACGAAGACCATGGTTACGTTGACAACCCATTGATATTCCTTGCCTGTCTGTTGAAGAACATTGGCCTCCACATTTGTCTCGCGTTATGGTGAAACTCGAGGGGGGGAACGGAAACAACAAAAACGTAAACTTCTATTTCCTAATCTCCTAAAGTCTAAAATTCCACAGAAAACCGAAATGCATTAAGTAGCTAATTCACGCTTCCATATAATTCTACTTTGCGAATGCTAATCTTATATTTGGTTATTGTTGAGTGAAATCAGTGTCCTTGTGGAAAATAGTTACGCTGAAATATTTGGAAATGCGACCGTACATACATTCACATACACGTATGCGCGTGGGCATGCACACACGCATCGCATAAGTACACACACACATGCACAGATGGACCCACCGGCTTCCAGTTAAACAGTCGGACAGGCCGAGACATGATCATGGTCTGCTGCATACGTCTTTAATCAGGAAAAAAATAAGAGTGTGTGTGTGTAGGGGGGAGGGGGGAGGAGCTATGATATACAAGGAAGAAATTCCAATACTGATGTAACATATTTTGATGAAGTTGAGCGTTTCAGCACCTGGTGTAAAGAAAATTATCTTGAGCTTAACGTCAAAAAAAACAAAGGAGATGATCATAGATTTTAGGAAAGCGGAAAAAAATTATGTGCCTGATCTTTACATTGATGGAGAAAAAAGTGGAACGGGTAGAGGAATACAAATATCTGGGCACAACATTAGACAATAAGCTCACTTTCATACACACACCAGGTCCGCATACAAAAAATGCCAAATTAGAATGCATTTCCTACGCAAATTGAGGAATCTGCATGTCCAGCCAAAAATTCTTAAAACATTTTACAGGAGTGTTATTGAGTCTGTCTTGACTTTTTCATGCATTTGCTGGTATGGAAATCTTAATTTGAAAAACAGCAAACTCTTGGATAGCGTTGTGAACATCTGCGGCAAGATTGTTGGTGAGAGACAGGAGAGTATGAGTGATTGTATGAAAGGCGTGCGGCCAACAAGGCTCGTGCGATTGTTAGTGACAGTGGGCATACGCTTGTGCGACAGTTTGTGCTCCTTCCATCAGGCAGACGAGTTTGTGTTCCCAGAGCTAAGCTGATGCACACAAAAAAGAGCTTTGTGTTCAAATCCATTGCGCTTTTTTAAAACAAACACAGCGTATAAGAAGAGGCGATGGATCACCTGTGACACAAGCATGTGCGCGGGTTTGTGTCCGTGAGCAAGCGGGAAAGTATAGATGCTGGAGTGTGGGTGTGTTTCTGCTTTATGTGTGCATGTCCTGGAACAGTGAGGAATAGAAATGTCTGGAATATGTCTCATCTTAATGATTTTTAATGATAAATCACTCTCTCTCTCTCTCTCTCTCTCTCTCTCTCTCTCTCTCTCTCTCTCTCTCTCTCTCTCTCTCTCTACGTGCACACATTTATGTATATATAATCAAGAGTGGCTGAGTGTGTACTTTATTTGCGCTACCAAAAGGAGAAAGATTGAAATTCCCATTTTGGTGTTACACGCATGTTTTATTGTTTGTAAGTAATTTTAATTTCCAGTGTCACGTTTGTAACTATAAATATGTATGTCTTAACTTTTAGGGCAGCGGTCACAAATGTAATTTCTCTTGCAACGAGAGATAATAAAGTTTTCTGAATCTGAATCTGAATCTGAACAAGTACAGGCTAACGATTTCCCATTTATGATTTGTTAAGTTAACAAGAAGTGGATGGGGTGTGTGGAAGAAAGAAAACGGGGATGAAAGATTAGGGTGTTAGATTACGAATATAAAATCCTTCAGCAGCAACATATGGGGATCGTCTTAGTTCATCTTGAAAACAGAACCATTAACATCACCTGGCCAGAGGCCTTTCGTCCGCTGATTCGGACTCATCAGTGAGACACGGCTGATGGTGTCCATGCTCCCTTCAGATCTAATGGAGATGCACCATTTTTTTTTTTTTCTGCAGTGTTTTCCCATCACCAAGGGTTCAAAAACAGAATCTAGTGGCATCACAAAGGAGCCAGTGCAGGGTAGAGAAGTAAAACGAGATGAAAGCGCTATAAGGGGAAAAAAAAGTTGCTGAAAAAACTAAAATCATTATGTGAAAAGAATTATACGTAGGAGAACATATTTGAGCCTGTCCTTGAGAATACATGAAGAATACAATGGAGGTCAACAGGTGTCATCGGTCAGAGAGGTCAGCTCTATTGTTTGACAACCCAAGCATGTCAGTTACATAAGCGCTGACAACAGCTAAGAATTGTGCAGAAGAGGCTTTAGTTGGATCTCTAAAGAGATGCAATCTCCCACTGCTTGACCGAATAATATGTAGAACAAAATAGTAGTGGATGAAAAACAAGTGCGGGCTAATCAGTGTCTATTTAGAGACCTTTCGTCTGCTGATTCGGACTCATCAGTGAGACACGGCTGATTGTATCGGTATTCCTCTTGGAGTCAAACGAAGATACAACACTATCAGTAATTCTGCACTGCAGTTGTCTCACCATCAAGGGTTCAAGAGTAAAGGCATTTACAGAGCAACGAGTGAAGGGAAGAAAGTAAAGCGAGGTGAAAGCACGGTAAGGAAATAAGATGCTGAAAAAAAAAACTGAAATCATAATAGAAAGAATCAAACGTAGGGTTCCAATCTTTCAGCCTTTGTGTGGGGATCCGTTTAAGGATATAGGGGAGGTCAAATGATGTTAACAGAGTGGTCAGCTCTGCTTTGTATTATATGCGTCATATATTATATACCCCTTCTCCCCTTCCCCATTTTCCCTCTTCTCTTTTCCCATTTACCCCCACCTGTCAACCCCTTCCAGCTCCCTACACCTTGCCCTTCTTTAAAGCTAACTTCTGCATTCCTCCCTCATCCTTCTTGCAGGCAGCGTGAGAGAGAGAGAGAGAGAGACGCTTGACGCTTGACACGCGCGAATGCGTCGCGCCTTTTATTATGAGGCCTCCGGCCTGTCCATATCAGGCGTACACAACAAGTGGCAAAAACAAATCATTATGTATCATCTCAGTCCATATGTTCCTATTGAGTTTCGAGGTTTATATACAAATTTATATTTTCCCATTTCACGCTTGTCATTGATTCTCTCATAGATCCTATCCCCAATCAGTATAAGGTAATTTTATAACAGACTATACAATTCGTTTTTCTACTTTGTATCATGTATATTTTCCTTCATACCCCAACTACCCATCTACGTGCTAGTTGCTCATACTTATACTACTGATGTTTTTTGTTTCTCAGATTTCTAGATGCAAAGTGAAACGACTGCAGGCGGAAATCTAAACAAATCTTAAATAAATGTCAGCGAACCGCCCAGAGAAACGTGGACAAACGAGTCACAAGACAACACACAACGCGTTTCGACCTCGTAGGCTTTCTTCAGGTGAAACAAAGACGAACAAAATAACGAAAATGCACTTAGCTTTGATTGCTTCAGATTGCTTCTGAGTTCAGCGCAAGGAAGAAAACGTTGAATGAGACTCTAAACCGAGGTTCCGTGTGTGAACGCACGCATAACATCTTGCGCACACGTCAAATCCCGTCACCAACTTTCGGAAGAAAAAGTCAGTTTGGCCGTTGGTATGGATGACACGTTACACATAGCATGCGCCCTGTGTGAGAAATGGAAAGAATGAAGCAACCCCCAAACATTTTTTAAAAGCTAATAGGTTAACGCTCTCTATAGCTTTATAACCAGTCATACCCCATGTTTCTGCTGTGCGTGTAGAAGTAATGGTTTCACTTGTGAATCAAATAATTTAAAGTAAATAGTCATATCTAGATGTCCCAGACTATACATTATTTTCATTAATTCTATGTTTTTTCCTTTAGCTCTGCCTGCATATTCTGAAAGTGAAATGTCTACTGATAGCTTCGTTGTTAGTGTAAATCCTAGCTTCTTATAGCTATTAACCACTTCTATCTCTTGCCCTTTGTAAAACCATTTTTTCTTTTTGCCTAAGTATCCACCTTTTCTAAAAACATGATCTTTGTTTTTTGTAGATTTACTGTTAGATCTATTGTATCTGAGGCTTCCTGCAAGTTCTTCAGCTGATTTTGTAGCCCTGCTGGTGTTATCGAAATTAAGGCAATATCGTCTGCAAACAGCAGCGTGAAGATTTCTTCGGCTCCTGCTAAAAAATTGATACCCATGTTTTCCTTTCTTGTGTAACTCGATCTGCTACCTCCGTTATCAAAAGTGAGAAAAGTAGAGGAGATAATAATAACCCTGTTTTGCTCCTGCTGAACATTTAAGAAATCTGTTTTTTCGGCGCCATGTCTGACACAGGCTTGTACTGTTTCCCTAAATCCCTTTTAACATATTTAACATTTTGGTGGAGATTTTATGCTTCTTTAGAATTTCCCGTAATTTCTCCCTATTTACTGTATCGAACGCGTTTTGGTAGTCGATGAGTGCCACATACAATTTGCTTCTACGTCTGCCATATGCAGTTTGACACCATGCTTGTTAGGGTGAAATGTGGTCAATTGTAGAGTATCCCTTTTCTGAATCCTGCTTGTTCTCTACTGATTGTATTTTCTTCTTCCGCCCAATTGTATATTCTTTTATGGAATATGGCTGTGTATATTTTACTTGTTATACATAGTAATGAAATTCCTCTGTAATTCCCTGGATTATGCTTGTCCCCCTTTTTGTGAAGAGGTATGATTACCGCTTGTGCCTATTCTATGGGAAAATAGCTATTAAGAAATAAAGTGTTAAACAACTTTGTCAAGTACGGTGTTACTACGTTTTCGATAGTCTTTAGAAATTCTGAGGGGATTTCATCTATTCCTGCTGATTTGCCTGATTTTAGTCGTATTAATGCTAATTTTATTTCTTGTTCCGTTATTACTCCATCTAAATCCTGCACTATAACTTCTTCCTCGACAAGTGATACTTCTATTTCATTTTCCCTCTGTGTCAGCATTGTTTGTGGGTTCAATATGTTCTCAAAATGCTCTTTCCACTGGTTAGAGGTAATTTGTGGTAGTTTGTTTTTTCTTTCTCCTTATCTTCTTTATTGTACTCCAGAACTTTTGACTGTCTTTTGAGCTTTGCGTAAGAGTGTCATAAATTTGATTTCTGTACAGTTTTTTTCTTTTCTCTGATTGTTTTTTTGTTGGTAGAACGCTCTTTTGTTTCTATATTCTACTTCCCTTTCTTCATATTTATTTGGATTCTTCCCTTTATCTGTAAATCTAAGTTTATTTAGGGTTTGTCTGGCTTCTTTCTTTTTCTGCTTACAATCGTCATCATACCATCCATTTATTGATTTACTTTTTCCCCCTGTCCCTATTGTTTTGTACATACATCTTCCTGCCTCTTTCAAATAATGTATCGAAATTTTCAGTACTTGCGTCTACATCTTGCTCCACCTCTTCTGTTATCTGTTCTAGCCTTCTTTGTGCTACTTCTGTTAAAAAAAAAGAACTGTGTATATTCCTGTGATTTACTTGAGTCCCATCTAATTATGTTTACAAATTTCCTCTCTTGTTCTCTCTAGTTGTGTATTCTGTAGTGCACTCTGTAGCTGTAATATGATAGGCATATGGTGAGATTCAATTCTTTCTCCCACAGCACATGTTTTTACCACCTCAAGCAACTCTGGCGAGCATATATATTAAGTCTATAGTGCTATCGCCTCTTTCCGAGAAGAATGTATATGCATCGTCAAAATTTTCCATTGTCAATCCATTTAGGGGGGTCAAATTGAAACTCGCACATAGTTCAAATAATTTTTTTTTTTTTTTGAAGTTGTTGATTATTGGGTCCTTGGACTTGCGTGCATATACATTCTGGTCGTTGTCGAATATAATATCATTTTCATCCTCAGTCAATCCCCAATCCCCCCATTCGTGCATTTAAATCCCCACCGATAATGCACAAAAATTCATTTCCTTGCTCCATCTGTGTACATATGTATTGTTCAATCATTTCCAGTGTGCATGAAAAATCTTTATCAGCATAAAACCTGCGATCTACTGGATGAACATGTACACCCAAAATTAATATATCTTTCTCACACTGCAATAGATTTCTGCTCACTTTCACACATAATGCATTCACCATGTTAGTTTTTAGCAGTTGAATATGATCTGTTAACTGTTTAGTCATTAATAGTAAAGTACCTCCTGAAGGCTTACCCATCCGTGTATACTTTATCGCTGGCCAATACATGTGCAGAAAATCATGAAACTTAATTTACATCGAAATCAAAATCCTTTGAAGTAAATGTTCCTGACAAACAACAAACGTCAAAGGCAGTGACAAATTCAGTGAAATCAGGATCCGGTAATTTCTCAGCCAACCCTTCCACATTCCAACATTCCTCTCTCCGTCACTCCTCTCATCCCTCGCTCTCTCATTCTCATCTTTTGTCTCATCCTCTGTTCTTCCCTGTCTCACTCTCGCTCTCTCACTCTTTCTCTCTATCCTCCTCTCTCTATTGTTTGGATCTGCTTTTGGACCGCCTTGGCCCACCCCATCATTCAGTACCCTTTTTGTCTTTTTTTTATGTATTTGAGTGTTTTTTTTTTTCTAGCTGTCTGTTTGAAGTAATTGTATTGTTTGCATTTGATCGTGTTGCCTGTTTTCTTTATGGTTTGTGCTCTTTTTCCTTTCGCAACGTCTCTCATTCTGCCTTCTCTCTCTTCTCTTCCTCTGTCTTCCTACTGCTGCGTGTGTGTATTATATCCTTTGGTGAAGTTTGTCGCATATTGAGTTTCGTGTGTGTTTCATCACTCTGAATGGCTCCCTCCCCCCCCCCCCCCTCCCATCCCCATCCTCCCCATCCACCACCACCACCCCCCCCCCGTCCCCTTTTCCTCTGACTGTCCCTCTATCGCTGTGTGTGCGCTGTGTGTGACTAGTGGTGTCGTGACACGAGTCCTCCACTCCCTTGATCAGTACCGCTCACTCTCTCTCTCTCCTATGTGTGTGACAACCACCTGCTGCGAGTAGTAAGACACCCATCGATCGATGGTTGCTCACTTGTGCCTTCTGACTCGCATTGTGAGCTTGCCACTGACTCTGACCCTATGTACTACTCACTAGGTCTCCCTCACTGTGCGCCCTATCGATCGATATCGACTGTACACATGTCTCTCCCTCTGCGCGCTGTGTCCCTTTGCCCTCTTCTAACTCTGTCATCTCCCCAATACTCTGTGGTAGACTTTCCCCACTCACTCATCGTCACACTTGCACATACACGCATTTCATTTCCCTCATCCACACCATCCTTTTCTTCTTTTTCTTCACTGTTTTTTTTCCATCATATTCATTCAGTCTATCTTCCACGCCTTCTTCTTCTTCTTCTTCTGCGCTCTCCATTCTCTTTAGCTCGCTGATCATATTCTCTTACCGTTTTCATGCTCACTTCCAGAATCGTCTGTATCCTCGTACCTTTGTCTTTCGCTCGCACTCGCTCCCCCACCCACCCACCCCCATACCCACACATCTCCACCCTCCTCCTCCCCCCTGTCGCCCCCACATTCTCTTCCCACCCACCCACCCACCCCCACCTCGTTTCCCTCACTCTCACTCCCCTTTTCCATCCCTCTTTCCCCCATCCCCCTGTCCCTTTCCCTTGCACCCATGCGCCCCTCTGTACTCCTCCCCTCCCACACCCCCATTTCCCCCTCTGTTCGCACTCTCCACCTCAAACCGCCCCCGCCCCCCCTTGTCCATGCACTTCCTTGCCCCCCCCCCCCCCCCCCCCCCCCCCCAAATCCCCATAATCCCCATTTCCCCCTCCCCCAGTCCATCCATCCTGCTCCATCCCTTAGCTCCGTCCCTCTCCCTGTCCTCTCCTCGGCCCCTCCATCCATATTGTCCACCCAGACTCCCCCCCCCCCCTACCCCCCCCCTCCCATCACACGGCTACTCCCAGCCTGGTGCTCTCTGTTATGCCACCTTTGTTGCGGTTCATACTGTCCTGATGGCACACTGTCTTTGTCCTTCACTCGTAGCTGCCCCCCCCCCCCCCCCCCCCCCTCCCCTCTCTGTAGTAGCCTACTTTTCCTTGGGCCCGTAATGTTCTCAGGATTTCAGTCTGTAAAAGTGCCCGGGGGCTAGTTTCACATACTTTGTTTTCTTTTTTTTAATACTTCTTGACTACAGGTAACCACAGCACTACAAGATCGATCGCTAAATGCTATAGATGTGCTTAAGTTCCTATCCCCGAGTAAAGTGGCTTACAATTTCAAGTGAATTCAAACTGTTCATTGCTGTAAACACAACTGAGATATCATGGCGTTTTCTATTTAAATTTCAGGTAAGTAGAACATGATCATTTTTTTTCAGATTTTAAAAGGTATATCCCGTTGAAGTTTATATAACTTTTAATTTTAGGTAAAGATCATCAAATCTTGTGGCAATTTGTTTTCCACAGAAAATTCAGAGCCATTCAACTGTAAATAATCATCATTTATCATGTGCTCTCTGGAGACGTTTTCTGTACATTGTTTGTAATGTAGCACTGTTCTTTTGCTAAAAAAAATGCATGAATTCATATTGCAATATCATTAGCATACTGTGCAAGCCTGGTAGAGGATGAAGAACACGTCTGTTTATCATATTATGGAAAAATGCTAAATGCTGTTTTAAGTTCTACAACAGCCTGCTGTGCCACACCCTGTCATAGGCTTTAGTGAGATCACAGAAAGAAACATGAATGCCATTCCATGTGGAAATCTGGTTCTCGGTTCGCCAGGTGTCAGGTGAATAATCACAAATCATCCTTCTCTACATCCGCTTGTCCTGGGAAGTATACATAACTTCCATCACAGTAGTCTACCATTCTGATATTAATGATTGTCTCTGTGACTTTCCTAGCAAAATAAGTAACTTCAATCGGTCTATAGCGCAAAGGTTCGGCCCAAGGTCTGCCCTTCTTTGCTCTCTCTCTCTCTCTCTCTCTCTCTCTCTCTCTCTCCTTCATCCACGCTCTCCACTCCGGCTGCACGTGAAATCTGCTCCTTCATTGAACGCTGTGTGTGAAAAGGTGTGTGGTCAAAAAGACATGAACACATGAAAACATTAGACTTGAAAATTCAAGCTGCGCTCTAAACATCCGGACCTGGTTACACTCAGCAAACTACAGGCACCTGAAAAGATGTCACAAAACATGTCTACTGTACATCAAATAAACATCATGCACTTTATGGATTGGCGCTTCGCGCAAATGCAGCAGAGTTTGCAAGTACATATTGCTGGAATAAAAGAAAACATCGACGGGAAATTTTCTGATCTAGAAAACAACATCGGACGATTTTTTGCAGAAATCAGTGAACTGAAAGACAGTGTTGCCATCAATGTTGGTGATATTAAGGAACTAAAAGAAGACAAGAATCTCATGATGGAAAGACTTGATCTCTTGAAGAGGAAGTTAGAGGCAGCAGAACAGGATTCAAAAAACCTGCAACCTCAGATTCCTCAATGTGCATGAACAAGAGTGGGAGGATGAACGAACCACAACCCAAATCATCATTGATGCGCTAAACAACCACACTAACGGCGACAACTGGCAACATGACGACATCGCCAGGGCGTACCGCATCGGCAAACCATGGCTTCAAAGAGTGACCCTCGACCCATCTTGGTCCAGTTCTGTCGGTGGGCAGACAAGATGGCTGTCCTGGGAGACAAGGACCTCAGAGACAGCCTGAGGACTAGCGGCATCAGGGTGGCTTCCGACCTTACCTCAAGGCAAAGAGAGATGGTGGAGTTTCACCGCGGACTAGGCAGGATTGCGTATATTCACAGCGGGAAGCTCCACGTCAGAGACAGACTCCAACCGATGTCTTCCCAGGACGACACTGAAGGACAATCCTTCTCAGCCCCGCGGGAACATGGAGACACTTGGCCGCGACTACGAACCCGTGAGGATAGTGAGTACAACAGTCACAGAGGTGTCCGTCAACCCGCTGGCAAACAACCTCCAAGAAACAAACGCCACTACCAGGAACTCTCAGACAGGAACAATGCTGCTCGGACCCAGGACAATTTCTCATTTTTCGAAAAGCAGCAGTCAGGCACCAATCGTAGTCCCCCATGCCGTTACCAGTATATACGAGAAGCCGCAGTCAACATGGACAGGTGAGAGCAAGCTCAACCATCGGCTGGGGATCAAATGACAATTCAAGAGGTCAGGACAGAAATGATCGTGTGCCTATTGTTCCCGGTACACGTTCCTACAGTGACGTGGCCAGAAGAAATGTTTTTGAGCACCAGAGGGTTGTTGTGGTGAAAGGCTCTGCCAGCAGAACCAACTCTGATGCTTCAGAGAGGAAACAGACAAAAACCTCAGTGTTCGAACAGTCTGCAGAGGTCGGAGTTAGCGACCACGACCCCTTTTGAGGAAAATGATGTCGCTGGAGACGACCACAGTGATAATCAGCACAGAACATCTATGAACGGTGGTTCAGATGAAGTGAACACTGACGATGAAGACTTTATTTCACAGAACAAAGACAAAATTGGAACAGACGTTGAGGACAAAGACAGATACAGGGAAAATACAAGAGTCGTTGACATGATGACAGACCATAGTTTTATGCCAGAACACAAACAACTCAGCAGAACTAAACATTTCTGATCAGGTCAGCAAATCCATTGATCCAACTGAAGATGTCCATTCCTATTGTCTTTCACAAGATACAGAACAAACTGAAACAAACACAATCCTGGTCAAACAGAACGAGACAAAACAAGTCATCTCAGAAGATGGCCCTAGCCAAAATAAGACAGATGACAAACCAATAGACAAAGATGACAAGCAAGACAGGGGACGGACACAAGACAGGAGAGTTAAGGGATCGAGAACAGAACAAGAATCTCGGCCCTTGGCTCGTACTCCACGACCACGGAGAGCTGCATCCAACCCCCAAACTGGTCATCAGAACAAAACACAAAAGTACTGAAAGACAGCACACTCAAAGCAATATCGTGGATTCTTTCAAAAAGGCTGAGTCCGGGAACCAACCAAAAGAGACAGCCAAACCCCAGCCCCCCAGTCTATGTCCAGAGAGAAAAGAGTTTCGGGAGATAATAAATAGGAAACGGGCCGGGCCACGCTACATGTAAATAGTACTTGGCAAATGAGGGTAAAAAAAAAAAAACTTAAAGGTTCAGGAATTAATCCTACGACTGGCACTCCAAACCAATTTCCTGAACAAAATTTAAGTGGGGATAAAAGCAATGTTTCATTTCTAAATTAAATGTTAACGGGCTTCTTCAAAAGTTAGATAACACTGATTTCATTAATTTCATCATTTCATTCGACTTTATCTGCCTTACTGAAACGTTCATTGGATTTAACTTCGAATCAATACTTTTTAAAGATTTTATAATATTTACGTCAAAAGCAAAGAAACTCTTTCAAACAAGAGAGATACTCTGGTGGAGTCATAGTTATGATTAGAAAACGTTACGCTGATTTCATAGAAAGAATTCAGACAGACCAGGAAAACGTTGTTTTTAAGAGATCGCAGAGACTTATTTTTGCACGGACAAAGATGTAATGTATATTTGTTCTTATATCCCCCCACATGACTCAACATTCTGGAAGACCCAGCAGGGTACTTATGGTGTTGAACTATTAAACAGTGCTTAACAGACTTGTATGACACTTATGATGAGTTCTACGTGTTGCTGAATGGGGACCTGAATGCAAGAACTGCAGACAAAAATTACTCTTTTTCTGATGACAGAAACGATTTCCATCCAACATTCCCAGCTCACAATAGCTTTCCAAGAAAATCACAAGACGGTTATGTAAATAATTTTGGTGACCAACTCATTGAATTATGTGACATGTTTGATTGTATTATATTGAATGGATCGAGTGAATCAAATTTCGATGATAACTGTACATATATAGGAGCTTCCGGGGAAAGTACAGTTGATTATTTTCTGCATCCATTGATTTATTGTCATCTATTCATTTCATGTCTTTTGATGTTGAGAATA
>JADBJO010011718.1:59183-62780 GCA_016801955.1 Conus betulinus | reverse complement strand
GGCATTTAGGCATTAGGCGAAATATCTAATTATCTCAGGCATTGAAAGGACTGTGAAAATAGAACAAGGTAAACTTAACATGCTTACAGATATAAAGATATAAACAAACGCGCGTGCTTCGTGCACAAACAAGACAGACAAAACAAACAAACACACACACACGCACGCCACGCACGCACACACATATCACACTTTACATACATGCGCAACGCACGCACGCACGCACGCACGCACGCACTGCACACACCACCACACACACACACACACACAGAGTCACTCAGGCGCTCATATAACACAATTAAGCCTGTTCGACTGTCTGTATTTACGCGCATATTCATATGCTGTAATACTCTCCTATTTCATTTTTTCTTTTCACTGAATAATGCAGGACGACAACATAATTTGTGACACGTTACACCCGACTTGACTCACATTACGCATGACTTGTGACGTGGTTTTGCGTAACATTCATTGTTCTGAGGGAGAGTATGTCTATATGCACTGTGTCTGTATGTCAGCATGTGTGTGTGTGTGCGTGCGTGCGTGCGACGTATGTGTTGTGTGTGTGTGTGTGTGTGTGTGTGTGTGTGTGTGTGTGGGTGTTTATTTTGTCAACCGAATCCACTTCTCTCTTTAGACTGTCAGTTTCACAACTATTTGGGTTAGTTTCACGCTATTTGGGTTTATCTTTTTTAATCAGGTTATCTTGCCAAGCATAGATGCAGTGTTGCTTAACCAGTTTAAACTGAGGCACTCTATATACCTTCGACTATAGTAACACATCACTTCTGGCTTTCTTGAAGAAGTAGACAATCATGAACAGGAGTGGGCAGGAGGAGGGGGGGACGTCTTCTGTCTTTTTTCTGAAGGTTGTGGGCGTTTGAACACCACCACCACCACCCCACGCACCCCCCCCCCCCCCCCGCCTCTCCAGGTGCGCTGGTGACAAAATTTCAAACAACTTTTGTCTTCCATGGCACACGGAGGAGTGATTAAAGCCTCCCTCCTACACCCCCTCTTCCCTACTCCCCTTCTTCTGTCTTTAATCTTCCAGCCTTCGCTCATTTTTGTACTGCCACACGTGTCCATTTCAAAGCACAATCTCATTGATCGGCCGTTAAGTCATAGAGACCTTCTCTCTCTTGTTTGGGGAGCAGAGCCATATTGATTGTCTTTCTGAGTGAAAAAACATTTCTGTGTTACTCTTAGACTACGGCGCTTTTCGCTACCACCTCGCAGAGAGAGAGAGAGAGAGAGAGAGAGAGAGAGAGAGCGAGAGCGAGCGTTGTTTGGTGGTCCCCCCGAAGCTCAGGGTTTCCCGCCGCTGAGAAAGCTTGAGTGTTGTTAGCGAGGGTAAAGATGGTGGCTGTTCAATGTACTGTGCCGAATTAAATGGAGAAAGCTGGGAAATAATAACAACAGGAGCCGAAAAGTTGTGACTTACATGTTGAATAAACACTGACCACACAATTGTTTTAAAAAAGTTCGTCGTGAAATTGACTTTATGATATGTTATGGTCACGCTGTGTGTGTGTGTGTGTGTGTGTGTGTGTGTGTGTGTGTGTGTGTGTGTGTGTGCAATTTCCGAGTAAAGATGATGCAATTCTTTCACTTTACTATCGTTAATTTTGCTTCACTGGGCTTTCTTTGACATCAATGTATCTGATAACGAGCGCATGCACCTTCGCCGTACCATTTTTTTTCACGACTTTCGTGTTATCTCCATTCGCCAAAGAAAAAAAAAATACCCAGCTGTTCTCTTACAACTTGGGATAAAAAAAAAACCCACAACAAACAAACATGAAGATGCACAACGGTAGGATGTTCTCCTGCTTCCTGGCTAGTTGTCTTTACTGTAACTATTGACCAGGCCCCTCTCCACCCAACCCCTTGCGCCCCCCCCCCCCCCCCCCCCCCCCCCGCGCCCTCCTGGCCCCCCCCCCCGTAAAGTTTCTGACGGGATTATCTTCTGCCGTGTGTAGACGTCACCCTAGCCTGGTGAATAGCGCCATTTACTGGCACCTTGGTTCGTCTCTCTCCTAGTCCCCCTCTGCTCTCCTTACACCGTTTTCCTTTCCTTTTCCTCGCAAATGGCAACTAGTATTGATGTCCCACACGTCTTCTGTTTTCTCTCTCTCTCTCTCTCTCTCTCTCTCTCTCTCTCTCTCTCTCTCTCTCTCTCTCTCTCCATCGTGAGCGGAGACAAGAGGATGCTGGTGAGGTGGCAGTGGGGGTGGGGGCGAGAAAGCAGGGTGTTTTCTCTGTCATGAATGGTGGAGGAAAACAAAAAAACAAAACCCAAACAACAACAACTTAGGGTGTTGGGAGAAGGGGGTGGTAATGTTTGCAGCACTGTGTGGTGACATTACTGAATTGTTGTAGAAAATGGGAGGCAGTGTAGCCACTTGACTTTGATGGCAAACATACACAATGTGCTCGCGAACCACATAGTTTTCCACAAGGTACTTCTGCACAGACAATATGGGAGAGAGAGAGAGAGAGAGAGAGAGAGAGAGAGAGAGAGGGAGATGTGTGGGTGTGCGCGTGCGTGCTATAGGTGTGTTTGTGCGTCTGCACACACGCGCGCGGCTGTGGTGTATGTGCGTGCGTGCGGGCGAGCGTACGTGCGTGCGTGTGTGCGTGTGTGTGTGCGCGCGTGCATATGCGTGTGAGTGTGTATGTGTGTGTGTGTCTGTGTGTGTGTGTGTGTGTGTGTGTGTGTGTGTGTGTGTGTGTCTGTGTGTGTGTGTGTGTGTGTGCGTGTGTGTGTGCGCGCGTGCATATGCATGTGTGTGTGTGTGTGTGTGTGTGTGTGTGTGTGTGTGTGTGCGCGCGCGCGCGCGCGCGCGCGTGTGAGTGTGTGTGCATGTAAATAAATTATTCTCATTTTCTAACCCCCCACCCCCCCACCACCCGCCCTTTCCCCTCTCCTAATGATGACAAAGCATGTGTCAAGGACTGTCTCTTGTGGCATGCAGATGATTCACCCCGTTTCTTCCAATACCTAGTCACCCTCCGTCACCTTGGTTCGTCTGTTCCCCCCCAACGTACCCCCCCCCCCCCCCTCCACCCCTACCTTCCCCCCGCTCTCCCCTCTCCTCCCTCCCGCTCTTTTATTTTTTTTTTTTCTGCTGGACATTTTCGTTCTGTTTGCTTCGCAGATGACACATTCTGCGGATATCGGTAAGCGATATGCTCGTCCGTTTTGTCAGTGAGGTGGTGATGGTCGTGCCACTCGGAAACCATCTCATCGTTCCTCATGGGGTACAGAGCTTCCAGCCTCAGTCAGGCTGGGACAGAGCGTGACCTCCGCACTTTGTATGGCAGAGGCCACGAACAGAGGCATGGCTTTTTTTTTTTTAACTAGCTGAAGCTCGCGGGTTAGTTACCTCTCTTACAAGCAGCACCGCTAGGTGCGTGGTCGTTTACCGCACTACTTACGTGCTCACACCTTACGACAACCATTTGACTAACTGTTGGAGCCAGCGGCGACGTGTTTATTCTTTCATGACGCGCGAATGAGTCACCCCACCTCTGTGAATACCTAGTCAACACCACCACCCGTCTTCCTCTGTCTCTTTGTCCTCCTCCCCTCCC
>JADBJO010011718.1:49183-54183 GCA_016801955.1 Conus betulinus | reverse complement strand
CAATCAATCAGTCAATCAATCAATCAATCAATCAGTTCTTATCCTCATCTCTGACTACCCTCATTCCACCGCCCATATCCCGTTCTCTCGCCCCCCCCCCCCCCCCCCCCCCCCCCCCCCCGTACCCCCCCCCTTTCCAGACGATGACAAAGCATGTGTCAGGGTTTGTCTCTCGTGGCATGCTGATGACTCACCGGTCCTCCAATACCTAGTCATCCACGTCACCTTGGTTCGTCTGTCCTATCACCCTCCCCCCCCTCCTCCCCCTCCTCCCCCTCCTCCCTCACTTTCCGGTCGCTTTTACGTTCGTTTTCCCTTGGAGATGACACTCTATCTGTTGACGTCCATTGGGGATATGATCGTTTTCTCTCTCTCTCTCTCTCTCTCTCTCTCTCTCTCTCTCTCTCTCTGTCTCTGTCTGTCTGTCTGTCTGTCTGTCTCTCCTCTCTCTCTCTCTTTCTCTGTGTGTGTGTGTGTGTGTGTGTGTGTGTGTGTGTGTGTGTGTGTGTGAATCAATCATCTTCTGACGCTCGATCATCAGAAATTTCAATCTTAGAAGTGTAGCCATGCCAGCGCGTTCCTAAATTTCAGCGGAGTCTGTGGAAGTTTTCGTGCCCGTTTTTTCAAAACTTAATGTGCAAACGAGCACAACAGTACAGAATGATGTTTGTGAAGACAGTGAACAGTTCTGATCGCCACTCTGCTTCAAAGGCCTGGCGATGTGGAGCTGAACCCAGGACCTGGTCAAGACTCGGAGAAGACAGAAACAGGGAGTATGCGCCAAACACGATTCCAATCAGGACGCAGGAACCTGTCTGTGCACGGCAAAAACAGACTCAGCTGATAGGACGGGGTCCGACCGGGAATCCTCCCTCCACGATGTTCTGCAGTCTCTGTCACGTATGGACCAGAGCTTGTCACGACGGTTGGATACCATGAACACTCACTTCAACAACCTCAGCGAAACGGTGTCAGATATAAAGGGAAGAGGTGACAAAACAACGCGAGGAAGTAGACGTCTTGAAAACTGAAAATGAGAAAATGAGAACGACCAATCGTGAAACTCGCTGACAGCGTTAAACAGATGGAAGAAACACCTGGACGATCAAGAAGGAAGGGCAAAGAGAAAACAATCGGATTTCTCTGGTGTCTTAGGAGGCAGATATCGAAGGAAACCTGGGATGATTGTGTAAAACCTGGCACAGAGCTGGTGCTGGGGAAAAGTGGCAATGCTCCTATTGTGGCAAGATTCACCAACTTTAAGGACAAAAAATGTGTGTTAAGAGCCGAGAGAAAATCAAAACAATCGGAAAAAGGCAAAGATTATCCCAGGAGAGTCCGTGAGGTACAGGAAAAAACTGGTGCCGTTCCTTAGAAAGGCCAAGGAAGACAAACCGAAGACTGCCAGCAAGATTCTTTGACCACCTTCTGATCGACGGCAAGCGATGGTGCTACGCCCCAAACCAACAACTCCATAAGAGACTAAGCAATGTGTTGGCCTACAGAAAGCTGAAAAATTTCCAACAAAAACTGAAAATAATTATGACACAAACAGGTCTACTACATACCCTGGAGAAAGCTGTGATGAACGTTGTTCTGTCTGCCATGGACCCAGGGGACAGGTATTCTGCAGTGAAGCAGAGCGCGAGGGTTTGTGTCGGTTGGGAAGCGATCGAGATCCCGTGGCGTCAGAGCAGGTGAGATTTGACTGTGCGCGCACACACTGTGACAGAACTTGTGTCAGTGTTGATGCTGTGCACAACGGAGAACAGGTATGTGTAACAAAGATTAATGATCTCACTTTCGTCACGTGGAATGTGGACGGTACTGAATCAAAATTGGATGCGGCAGACTTTATTCATTAGATTTCCAGCTTTCACCTCGTACGTTTAGTAGAAAGCTTTTTAGATAACTTTCATGCGTTTAGATTTCCAGATCACACAGCATTTTGTAGGCCTGCCCGCGAAACAAGGGCGACGATCAGGTGGTGGGAGCTGCTGCGTTAATTAAACTACGCTAATCCCTTTCGTTCATCAAATGAAATGTACATATGATGACATGGTGTTTGTTACTGACAAAGAACGTCTTGGACTAAACAAAAATCTGTCGTATATATATATATATTTACTCATGTCCCACTAAGTGGAAGACCGTTCTATCAAATTAGTTATATTGACATGAGTTTGGTGGAAGAATATTTGATGGGCGTGATGATAAATAAAAATACACATGTTATGCAGGGGGGGAGGGGGGATCTAAATGCTAGGACGTTTGACACGACTTATCAAATGAATAGTTGTTGTCTGCCTTTGAACATTGACTCAAAAAATGATGTCATTATCATGACAAGGAATTCAGAACACAAACAAGGGAATATTTTTGGCAAAATGTTTCTAAATATATGTTCTACCCTAGGATCCTACATCCTTAGTGGTGCGTGTAAGGGCGGCCTCCAAGGTCGCTATACCTATGTATCCAATTTTGGGTGGAGTGTAATCGATGGTGTATTTTATCAGAAGAATAATAGTGATCACACACTATTACCAACATGAACACTTCTTGCAGCCGACAGAATTGAATAAAGTCATTTGCCTGTTGAAATTCTCGCTAAGTGGAAATTATTTTTAATAGTGAGAAGTCAAGTAAATATCATAGTTGTATTAAAAATAATCAAGAGGACTCTTTCTTAGATCTCTGGAGACAAAAACAATTGTAGAAAAGATTGATTTAGCAACTAAACTTATTGAAGTTGAAGTAATTAAAGCATTAATAGAATTTAATGGTTGCAAGATGGAAGTGGTTTCATGTATGCTCATGAATAAGCGGATCTGGTACAAATAATCAGAAAAAAAACAGCTTGCTTGATAATAAATATTTTGTTGACAGACGAAATGTAAGAAAAATCCCCAGAATATTTCGTAACCCATGTCTAAAGGCAGCCAATGACGAACAACTAAAGAAGCCTACCGTAAGTCCCTGAAGGGAATATAACAAAAATAGTTCAGTGGAAAAGAAACAAAATGAAGCTCGTCTTTCCGAACTTTTGGATAGGATTGGTAATAAAGAAGAATTTCAGAAAAGGGTAAACCAACTTGCATCGAAGCGCACATAGTGATTGAACAGCATATTTACAGATAATCAATTTAGTCATGTTTTGGAGATTGAGGATTGTACTGAGGATACTGGTGAGGTAAACTATCCAATGACTGGAATGCACAGAAGATGATCGTATCGTAGTGAAAGCACCAATATTCAAACAAGAAATATCCGGTGCCATTGAAACTCTTAACAGTGGAAAATGACCCGGGCCTGATGGCATAACCGGAAAACTTTTTAAGAGTGAATTAGATATAGTCATAAACTTCTTTGAAAACAAAATGTTTATTTGATAAATGTGTTTATCCAGAAAACTGTTAGGATCTTTAATGCAATCATTAAATGAGAAGGGCAGTGTAGACAAGCTAACAATTACAGAGTTATCTTGCTACAGACATCAGTGGAAGGCTTTACAGCCAAATCATGAATTATGGATTTCAACTTTGGTTGATATGTATGAGACCAGAAGCTGGTTCTAGAAAATGCTATTCAGCAATACATCGTATTTCTACTCTTTGCCCTTATACAGAAACATTGTCTCAAAACCGTAAATCATTTGTTACATTCATTGCCTTTGAGAAAGTATTTGATTCCATTTCAAGCAAACTGCTGTGGTCTATCCTACAGAAAAACTGAATTCGAAATAAATTATTGAACATGGTGAAACGCATGTACACTAACTTAAAGACGTGGGTTAGAAATGGACCATCTTTGACATATTACATGAACTGTCTGCGTGGGGTGAATCAAGGAGATGTCTGTGGTCCTGTCTTATTTTCATTGTTTATCAACAAATTAGCAGCTGACATAATTAACAACGGCAGGCATGAGGCCTTACAGACACCAACTCTCGTGAACTTTTTACATGGTTAATTTCAGAAGGTATTCCGTTAAAACATAGTTTGCATTAATCATCGACTGGATTAAAAGTAAAAGTTAATGTGAACAAAAAATAACATCATTGTTTTTCGTAAAGGTGGTTTTCTTGGAGAACACAAACACTGGTACTTTGGCGGTTGTGAAATGAGGGTAGTCAACATGTACAAGTATTAAGGACTATCTTTTCCCACAAGACTGAGTCTCTTATCCTCTTGAGGTGACCCGGCTGCACCTAGTAAAAATGCGATTATTAGTATCTTGACATTACTACCTAATTATGAACAGTCATAAAATTCTTATGAACTTTTTAAATGCCAGAGTGCAGCCAGTACTTGTATATGGATCAGTAATTTGGGGTCTTGACGAAAGTATAGAATATATAGAAAAAGTGCAATAGTTTGCAATCTAACGCTTTGTAGGTGTCGCAGAAAGAACTGTTAATGCAATGATTTACGGAGATGCCGGCAGATTTCCGCGATATGTGAATGCATACACTAGATCAGCTAGATACTGGAACAAAGTAACATTGATGAATGAAAATCGCCTCCCTTTCAAATCGTATCTGATGTTACTAAATTTGGATGAGAAAGGTGAAAAGAAAAAAGAATTTGGTAGCCAACATTCGACTAGTTTTATTTTGAATTTGGGGTTGCGTATGTGTGTGAAGAAATCAAGGTGTTGAAACAGTTGATCAATTTATAAAATGTTTTAGACAAAGACTGATGGAGTACTATTGACAGTGCTGTGTTATTTTTACACATGGGACAGGTTAATTCTACATCTCTACAATTTTTGTGTCGAAACGCATCTGTTCAAATGAAAGATTTGCAATGCACAGATAATTCAGAACAAATCTTACCTAGGAACAGTATTTTGCAACTGACACAAATAGACATGTAAACCAAGCATTTGTTAATTCAGGTTTGGAGTAAGTAATGTCAAATTGCATTCGTTTCGACACAAAAATTGTAGAGATGTAGAATTACCTGTCCCATGTGTAAAAATAACACAGAAGATCAACTCTA
>JADBJO010011718.1:41683-44183 GCA_016801955.1 Conus betulinus | reverse complement strand
GCCAGTTGTTAATTTGTCTCTTTCTAAATCCTTTCCTTTATGTAACAGAGTTATTATTCCTCTTTTTGTGTATATGATAGCTCCCCCTTTCTGGAAAGATTCTGCAAAACGAATTAGTAATAATATTGCCTAGTTTCCCCCCCCCCAAAAGAATTTTAAGAACTCTATTGTATTGTTATGCCGTCACATCCTGGAGCTGAACCATTTTTTAACTTCTTTAAAGCATTAGTAGTTTCATTTAAAGTGATTATGCCTTCACATTTGGTTGCGTCTTCTTTACTTAGTCGTGGAAAATGTTCATTTTCAATGAACATATTAACTTCTTCACAACATTATCTGTTGCTGTTTTTTTGACTGTAAAGCGATTTATAAAAAGATGTAAGCTCTTGCATAATGCTGCCCTGCTCAGTTATAACTTCTCCCGTTTCTTTTTTTGAAGCCTAGTTATAGATTTTTTTTTTTCCCCTATCCTTTTCTAAGCTACAGAAGTATTTAGTATTGCGCTCTCCTTCCTCTATCCATTTTATTCTAGACCTAATCTGCGCTCCTTTTGCTTCATTTATCTCTGCTCTATTTCAAGTTTTTGCTTTAAATGTAAGAGCTTGGACTGCGCATCTCTTTCTTTCCTGGATTATCTATTATTTCCTTCTCTGTTTCTATGATTTTCATATATGTGTCTTGATACTCATTTTTTTTCTTTGAGTAGCTAATTTTTTTCCAAATCTGTACACAAAGATCGAATCTCAACCTTACAGTTTTCCCATTTGTCTATGTTAGACATATCTTCATAAACTTCATTATTTAAGAAAGTATCGAGCAACATGTTCATCTTTTGCACAAATACCTTATTTGTTAAATAACTATTGTTCATTTTCCAGTATCCGGGTCCTCGCACAAATTCTCTTTCATTCAGTTCAATAGATACTGCCTTATGGTCAGAGTTAGGTACAATTATGTGTTCGCATGTTTCACAATACTCTATCATGCTCTCCGATAAAAAACAATAATCGAGGCGACGCGCTATAAATGGATTATTTCTACTCCAAGTATAATCCTTCTCGTTGATATGGAGCATTCTCCATATATCAGTTAGTTCAAGCTTCCTTACTAGTTCGTTAAATTCTTCAACTTCGTTTTCACGGTGAGGATTTCCAGATATCACATCGTTTTCCATGTGGAGAAACACAGTTAAAGTCTCCAAGCAGAATCAAATTATCAGAGAAATCGTTACATTTGTAGTATAGTTCATCAAAAAGAAAGCTATTTTTTCTACAAGGTTATTAGGAACATAAACATTTGCTAAGTTAAAACTAAATTTTTCGTGTATCACAGAGATGATAAGGATTCTATCTTCTGCTGTTTTTAACTTAATCTCCCCATTAAAATATTTACTTATCAAGATCGCTGTTCCCTTGCTCCTGTTTGTTCCCTGGTAATGATATATTTGTCCTCCCCATTCCTTTTCCCATTGTGTGGTAAATCTTTGTCAGTGATGTGTGATTCTTGTAAGCACGTTATGTCTATCTTTTTACTTTTTAAATATCGAAATATTGATAATCTTTTTACTTTATTTTTTAACCCCCTACAGTTTAATGATGTTACTTTAATTTTATCCATATACACAGCGTTTTTATGTTATATCATGTATCACACAAAGGAAATCATTTGTCCGTTAACCAAAAGGAAATCGTTATTCATAGCCAGGTTCGAAATCAGAAAGGTCAGTCCTTGTCAATTCGGGTATTACTTTCGTTTACCCCTCCCCAAGTTCCCTGGCTTCGGCGACAATCAGTCTTACCCGCCTTCTTGACCCGGTTGCTTCCCTCCCCTTCAGGATTGTCTTCTGAAGATGGGGCTCTGGGCCGCTTGCTGGGTGTCTCCGAGCGGTGACGAAGAGGACTCGTCTGTCCCACTCCGACTCCCGGCTCTGCCTGTCGCATGGGAGATCGTCCCCTGTGGTCCTTCTTCTCCTTCTCAGTCCCCTCCCCCTTCTGCACATTGCCGATCTGCTCCTTTCGCTCCTCCCTCACTTCATCATTTTCTCCTGTCACCCCCTCCTTCTCTCCAATTTCACCTTCACCCTCACTCTCAAACCCACTCCGCTCATTTTCTGTGCTGGTCATCTGGCATTGTGCTTCTCCTTTCTTGTGCCCAGGCTTTCTGCATGCCCGACACACCACATCATTTGTGCACACTGAAACATGGTGATTTTGTTCTAGGCACTTTGAACAGACAGCATTTTTGCGTTGCATTTTTTGTTCCTTATGCACTTTGGCAATGAAAACACTGACTTTTACGGTGGTGTCAAGCGGAACTTTTGGAACTGTTATGAATAGGAATCTTCGTCCTGTCAGAAAACGTGTCAGTTTACCATCTTTGTCTCGAGCTCTTTCACTCTGGATGTTGGAGCGGAGCTCACAACCTGCTTTCAGTAACGCATGTTTGATTTCACTGTCTGCCACCGACAGTGGTACTTGATCAATGAAAACCTTCGTTGAGG
>JADBJO010011718.1:35000-40312 GCA_016801955.1 Conus betulinus | reverse complement strand
AACACCAAACAACGAAACAATCAAACAGATAATAACCAAACAAACAGACAAACAAACAAACAAAGAAAAGGAAGAAAGAAACAAACAAAAAACACATGACTAGAGTTCTCTATGGTAAAACATTGCGCTGACGGTGGCATTCACTAGTAATCTTTTTTCGTCAACGAACAAAACCACAGCCAGTATGAACAAACTTTTGGTTGCCAGTAACTGATTTCATCCAGTTTCACAACATATTTCCCACGAGAGCGCCACCAGTCAGAAAGGGGAGCACCACGATGAATGGATGGTTTTACAGGCGCCATGGCACCCGCCACATTATTATACTGCATGTCCGGGAACTGCACCTACAGACCGCCCACAGATGTGGGTATTCAGAATGGAGCACCTAAGGTGGTGATTTTTTTTTTTTTTTTTTTTTTTTTTTTTTCTTCCCTAAGGCCAAAATCCACCTCTTCATTTTTTGGTGCTTCACACTGTCCTCTTCATCTGCAAAAAAAAACAAAAAAAGCGGAAAAAAAAAAAAAAAAAAAAAAAAATTTCCACTACTAGTTTTTTTTTTGTTTTTTTTTTTTTTTTTTCTTTTCTTTCCCAGCCAGTCTCTTACACACCATGCATAGTCTGTATGTTCTCTTACAAATGGACATATTTTTGCTGATTTTAGTGTTTTGGCAATTGATACAAAGTGTCTGGGTTTGTTAATGTACTAATGTGTGGTGTACTGGCACACTCACTCTGATAATGTGTTGCATTATACGAAAACGGAACCAACATAGATGAAACAAAGGACATAATCAATATAGTTTTTCATTTTGTTTTACACATACACCCGCACACACACTCTCGCTCGCTCACCCCCCCCCCCCCCCCCCCCCCCTCTCTCAAATATGCTAACAATGGTAGTTACCTGTTAAATACACGACACGATACCAAAGCAAAAACTATGCGTAAGCAACCAGTTCCTATATACATATGCCTGAAAGGATGTCGTTGGTCCCTATTGCCTGTCCCTCCCTCTCCTTCCCCCTACCCAAGCGCGTGAGCGCTCTTCCTATCACACCACCACCACCACCACCAACCCCACCCCCCCCAACACCCATTCACCTCCCACCCCCTCCCTCACTCCCGTCCCCACCCCCCCACATCCACCCACTTCCACCCCCCCCCTCCAAAAGAGAGAGAGAAAAAAAAAGAGAGAGAGAGAGAGAGAGAGAGAGAGAGAGAGAGAGAGAGAGAGAGAGAGAGAGAGAGAGAGAGAGAGAGAGAGAGAGAGAGAGAACGAGAGAGAGAGAGAGAGAGAGAGAGAGAGAGAGAAAAAGGAAAGAAAAAAAGAAAAAAGAAAAAAGAAAAAGAAACAGAAAGAAACAGAGAGACAGACAGACAGACAGACAGACCATTAGACAGACAGACAGGCAGACAGACGAACAGAGACGGCGTCTTTTCAATGAATTTAGGGATTTAGTTTGTTACATGTCGTCTCACCAGTTGTCTCTTCCCCGATGAAGCCAATCTTATAGTGAACAGAAATTATGCATGATCCCCCTCATTTTCCACATTCCCCACGTGTAACAGTCTTACACAAACGAAAACGAAAGAGTGCAAGAAAGTACAGAGGAGTGGAGAACGAAAAGGGATATTTACCTTGGGGTCACTTTCTTCATGAAAGAAACATCGCCAAGACTGTGTTGTATGTGTGCGTGCGTGTATATGTTTGTGCACCTGTGTGTGTTATAGTGCATGTGCGCGCACGCAAAATGCACAAACACGTGTATGTATTTGTAACTATGTGTATCTCTCTCCCCCCCCCCCACTCCCCCCCTCCTCTCCCTGTGCGCGCGCGCGCATTGCCTCTTGTTGCACCACCTCTCGTCACCCCTAAGCCATATACACGTCCTCTTTTCTTCCTGGAACAGAACTCACGGGTATTAACCACGAAGAGAATGTGACCGCGTCCAGTGTTTCTGGATGAACAAATCTCGGTGTTTCTTCGTCGCTCAGACATGAGACAGCTCTGGCACAGCAACTGCAGCCTGCCTGGTAATCTGAGAATGACTTCATGTTATTTTGCTGTTCAATGAGTATGAAAATATTCTTTTTTTCCGAGCGAGAGAGTCGGCTAGGATCAGAAATTTCTGTACCTGTCTCTGTCTCTGTCTCTGTCTCTGTCTCTGTCTCTCTCTCTCTCTCTCTCTCTCTCTCTCTCTCTCTCTCTCTCTCTCTCTCTGTCTCTCTCTCTCTCTCTCTGGGATGAATAATTTTGAATTAATTTGGAAGCGGTTTTCAAAGGCTAAAAAGATTCTTTTTAGCAGTTTTTGCAGTTTTGTCCTCTTTCAATGAAGGTGCCATTTCCATTTGAGACATATTTACCTCGATGCTTATCAAAGGGACGGTCACAATCATACAAAAAATTCCCATATACAATCTATGGCAAACTGGCGCGAGTATCAATCATTATATGGTGTAAGATTTAGAAACTGGCGCGTGTATCAATCATTATATCGTGTAAGATTTAAAATTTGGCGCGAATATCAATCATTATATGTGTAAGATTTAGAAACTGGCGCGAGTATCAATCATTTATATGGTGTAAGATTTAGAAACTGGCGCGAGTATCAATCATTATATGGTGTAAGATTTAGAAACTGGCGCGAGTGTCAATCATTATATGGTGTAAGATTTAGAAACTGGCGCGAGTGTCAATCATTATATGTGTAAGATTTAGAAACTGGCGCGAGTGTCAATCATTATATGGTGTAAGATTTAGAAACTGGCGCGAGTGTCAATCATTATATGGTGTAAGATTTAGAAACTGGCGCGAGTGTCAATCATATATGGTGTAAGATTTAGAAACTGGCGCGAGTGTCAATCATTATATGGTGTAAGATTTAGAAACTGGCGCGAGTGTCAATCATTATATGGTGTAAGATTTAGAAACTGGCGCGAGTGTCAATCATTATATGGTGTAAGATTTAGAAAACTGGCGCGAGTGTCAATCATTATATGGTGTAAGATTTAGAAACTGGCGCGAGTGTCAATCATTATATGGTGTAAGATTTAGAAACTGGCGCGAGTGTCAATCATTATATGGTGTAAGATTTAGAAACTGGCGCGAGTGTCAATCATTATATGGTGTAAGATTTAGAAACTGGCGCGAGTGTCAATCATTATATGGTGTAAGATTTAGAAACTGGCGCGAGTGTCAATCATTATATGGTGTAAGATTTAGAAACTGGCGCGAGTGTCAATCATTATATGGTGTAAGATTTAGAAACTGGCGCGAGTGTCAATCATTATATGGGTGTAAGATTTAGAAACTGGCGCGAGTGTCAATCATTATATGGTGTAAGATTTAGAAACTGGCGCGAGTGTCAATCATTATATGGTGTAAGATTTAGAAACTGGCGCGAGTGTCAATCATTATATGGTGTAAGATTTAGAAACTGGCGCGAGTGTCAATCATTATATGGTGTAAGATTTAGAAACTGGCGCGAGTGTCAATCATTATATGGTGTAAGATTTAGAAACTGGCGCGAGTGTCAATCATTATATGGTGTAAGATTTAGAAACTGGCGCGAGTGTCAATCATTATATGGTGTAAGATTTAGAAACTGGCGCGAGTGTGTCAATCATTATATGGTGTAAGATTTAGAAACTGGCGCGAGTGTCAATCATTATATGGTGTAAGATTTAGAAACTGGCGCGAGTGTCAATCATTATATGGTGTAAGATTTAGAAACTGGCGCGAGTGTCAATCATTATATGGTGTAAGATTTAGAAACTGGCGCGAGTGTCAATCATTATATGGTGTAAGATTTAGAAACTGGCGCGAGTGTCAATCATTATATGGTGTAAGATTTAGAAACTGGCGCGAGTGTCAATCATTATATGGTGTAAGATTTAGAAACTGGCGCGAGTGTCAATCATTATATGGTGTAAGATTTAGAAACTGGCGCGAGTGTCAATCATTATATGGTGTAAGATTTAGAAACTGGCGCGAGTGTCAATCATTATATGGTGTAAGATTTAGAAACTGGCGCGAGTGTCAATCATTATATGGTGTAAGATTTAGAAACTGGCGCGAGTGTCAATCATTATATGGTGTAAGATTTAGAAACTGGCGCGAGTGTCAATCATTATATGGTGTAAGATTCAGAAACTGGCGCGCGAGTGTCAATCATTATATGGTGTAAGATTCAGAAACTGGCGCGAGTGTCAATCATTATATGGTGTAAGATTTAGAAACTGGCGCGAGTGTCAATCATTATATGGTGTAAGATTTAGAAACTGGCGCGAGTGTCAATCATTATATGGTGTAAGATTCAGAAACTGGCGCGAGTGTCAATCATTATATGGTGTAAGATTCAGAAACTGGCGCGAGTGCCAATCATTATATGGTGTAAGATTCAGAAACTGGCGCGAGTGTCAATCATTATATGGTGTAAGATTCAGAAACTGGCGCGAGTGTCAATCATTATATGGTGTAAGATTCAGAAACTGGCGCGAGTGTGTCAATCATTATATGGTGTAAGATTCAGAAACTGGCGCGAGTGCCAATCATTATATGGTGTAAGATTCAGAAACTGGCGCGAGTGCCAATCATTATATGGTGTAAGATTCAGAAACTGGCGCGAGTGCCAATCATTATATGGTGTAAGATTCAGAAACTGGCGCGAGTGTCAATCATTATGTGGTGTAAAGATTCAGAAACTGGCGCGAGTGCCAATCATTATGTGGTGTCAGATTCAGAAACTGGCGCGAGTGTCAATCATTATGTGGTGTAAGATTGAGAAACTGGCGCGAGTGTCAATCATTATGTGGTGTAAGATTGAGAAACTGGCGCGAGTATCAATCATTATATGGTGTAAGATTCAGAAACTGGCGCGAGTATCAATCATTATATGGTGTAAGATTTAGAAACTGGCGCGAGTGTCAATCATTATATGGTGTAAGATTTAGAAACCCAATCACAGGACGCTGCCAGTGTTATTAATGTCAAAGAATAAAACGAAACAAAACACCAACAGCAACAACGACAACTACAACAGGAACAACAGCTACAACAAGTACAATAACCAAACAAGGACATGGAGTAAGAAAATGAACAAAATATGGAGGGAGCACAGGAAACAAAAGATGAAGAAAGCAATCAAGCTGCCAATTACCATTGTTTCTTTCTTTTCCATGGGTTATGTGACCATAATCAATTTTTTTAATGAACACTGGAGCTGAACTACTGGAGGAGCAATAAATGTTTTAGAGCGGAAGCTTCAATACATTTTTAGCAGTTATTGTTTAGCATGGAAGATTGGTTA
>JADBJO010011718.1:27500-30000 GCA_016801955.1 Conus betulinus | reverse complement strand
GTGACGTGTGAATTTACCTGACGTGTAAATTTAACGGCAAAGCGGAACTCCTCTCTGTTTGTCTACATGGCATTGTGTGTGTGTGTGTGTGTGTGTGTGTGTGTGTGTGTGTTTGCGCGTACGTGTGTGTGTGTGTGTGCGCGCGCGCGCGTGCGTGTGTGTGTGTGTGTGTGTGTGTGTGTGTGTGTGTGTGTGTGTGTGTGTGTGTATGTGTGTGTGTGTGTGTGTGTTTGTGTTTGGGTGTGTGTGTGCGCGCAGACGTGTGTATGTGCATGCGTGCGTGCGTGCGTGTGTGTGTGTGTGTGTGTGTGTGTGTGTGTGTGTGTGGTGTGTGTGTGTGTGTGTGTGTGTGTGTGTGTGGATGCCTGCGTTGTCATGAATTTGGAAAACACCCGCACCATTTACATTGACGCTGACATTACACATACACACACACACACACACACACACACACACACACACACACACACACACACACACACACACACACACACAGTGTGTGTGCACAGAAACAACAAAACAGATATACACACAAGATAGAAGAGAGAGAGAGAGAGAGAGAGAGAGAGAGAGAGAGAGAGAGAGAGAGACAGACAGAGACAGACAGACAGACAGACAGGCAGGGCACTTGTGTGTCCATTGGCACACTTGCTGTTTGTCCAGATCTCATCATGGCCATGCTGAGTGATACAGGAACGTCCTGACCACAAATCCCTGAAAACATGGACGACGAGCAAATCACTGAACTCATTACACCGCGCACAATGGCCTGTGATGTAATTACTATCTCCATCTTCACCAAGCTGGCGGCCAGCCCTGATCAATTTGTTCAATCTCATTTTCTCTCGCTCTGTCTCGCTCTTCCGTCCATTTGTGTCGACACGCACATGCGCCATCTGAGTTGAATGAATGATGGGAACAAGATGGATGGGGCTCATAGCAGGCTGTTAGGGCACACTGTGTAGTCTCTCTGTAGCTGTTCATTGTTTCAGGGATGGATTGTCTGCTTCATCTCTGTCACCACAAATTGCATTTTAAGGGCCCCCCAGGAAAGTGTTGAAAGAGTAGAAGATGAATCAAAGATGTGTCTGTGTGTTATCTATATGTAAAATGGTAAAAAGAGACGGGAAGAGAGAGAGAGAGAGAGAGAGAGAGAGAGAGAGAGAGAGAGAGAGAGAGAGACAGAAGAGACAGACAGACAGACAGACAGACAAAGATAGATGGGTAAGATAAGAGAAGCTTGTGTAGAGGAAACGTTGGCGGTGGAGGAGAGCTTATGATACCCACATTGATGTTTACATAAAAAGCATGGTAGAAAACGTGCTGATGTGATATTCAAAAATCATTGATAGATACCTGACGTGTGACGTGTGAATTTACCTGACGTGTAAATTTAACGGCAAAGCGGAAACTCCTCTCTGTTTGTCTACATGGCATTGTGTGTGTGTGTGTGTGTGTGTGTGTGTGTGTGTGTGTGTGTGTGTGTGTGTGTGTTTGCGCGTACGTGTGTGTGTGTGTGCGTGCGCGCGTGCGTGTGTGTGTGTGTGTGTGTGTGTGTGTGTGTGTGTGTGTGTGTGTTGTGTGTGTGTGTGTGTGTGTGTGTGTGTTTGGGTGTGTGTGTGTGCACGCAGCACGTGTGTATGTGCATGCGTGCGTGCGTGCGTGTGTGTGTGTGTGTGTGTGTGTGTGTGTGTGTGTGTGTGTGTGTGTGTGTGTGTGTGTGTGTGTGTGGATGCCTGCGTTGTCATGAATTTGGAAAACACCCGCACCATTTACATTGACGCTGACATTACACATACACACACACACACGCACACACACACACACACACACACACACACACACACACACACACACGTGTGTGTGCACAGAAACAACAAAACAGATATACACACACATAGATAGAGAGATCGAGAGAGAGAGAGAGAGAGAGAGAGAGAGAGAGAGAGAGAGAGAGAGAGAGAGAGAGACAGACAGACAGACAGAGAGGGCACTTGTTTGTCTATTGGCACACTTGCTGTTTGTCCAGATCTCATCATGGCCATGCTGAGGTGATACAGGAAACGTCCTGACCACAAATCCCTGAAAACATGGACGACGAGCAAATCACTGAACTCATTACACCGCGCACAATGGCCTGTGATGTAAATTACTATCTCCATCTTCACCAAGCTGGCGGCCAGCCCTGATCAATTTGTTCAATCTCATTTTCTCTCGCTCTGTCTCGCTCTTCCGTCCATTTGTGTCGACACGCACATGCGCCATCTGAGTTGAATGGAATGATGGGAACAAGATGGAAGGAGCTCATAGCAGGCTGTTAGGGCACACTCCACAAGCGCTACTCCACCTCCCAGGAACTAATTGTCCGTTGCTCTGTCCACAATCACGGTGTAATTTCCATTCAGATTTCCAGGAATATAGTTTGAGAAAGGAAAAGATATCAAAAAGGAAAAATGTGTGTGTGCGCGCGCGCGTATGTGTGTGTGTGTGTGTGTGTGTG
>JADBJO010011718.1:15000-17500 GCA_016801955.1 Conus betulinus | reverse complement strand
TATAGAGTAAGTCGGCCTTAGTGCCAGAGGGTTTGTAGAATGGACGAGCTTGGGTGCCAGATTCAATGTCATGAAATGTGTCATCCTGGATTTGAGATTTGTAGGATGTGTCCGCCTTGGTGTGAGGTTTTGGGAATAGGTCTGTCTGGGTTTGAAAATAGTCAGATGTATCAGCGTGGGTTTGCAGTTTGTCGAATGTGTCAGCCAAAAATCGAGAGTTTACAATGTGTCAGCCTGGGTTCGTGGTTATAGAATGCCAGCCTGGATTGGAGGTTATGGAATACGTCAGCCTGGCTTTGTGGTTATGGAATGTGTCAGCCTGGCTTTGTGGTTATGAAATGTGTCAGCCTGGCTTTGTTGTTATGGAATGTGTCAGCCTGGTTTTGTGGTTATGGAATACGTCAGCCTGGGTTAGAGATTATGAAATGCGTCGGCCTGGGTTGTTGGATGAAATGGTTAGGTTATGAAATGCGTCAGCTGTCTACCTGGGTTGGAGGTATGGAATATGGGGTTGGAGTTATGAATGTCAGCCTGGGTTGGAGTTATGAAATGCGTCTACCTGGGTTGGAGGTTATGGAATATGTCAGCCTGGGTTGGAGTTATGAAATGCGTCAGCCTGGTTGGAGGTTATGAAATGCGTCTACCTGGGTTGGAGGTTATGGAATATGTCAGCCTGGGTTGGAGTTATGAAATGCGTCAGCCTGGGTTGGAGGTTATGAAATGCGTCTACCTGGGTTGGAGGTTATGGAATATGTCAGCCTGGGTTGGAGGTTATGAAATGCGTCAGGCTGGGTTGGAGGAGGTTATGAAATGCGTCAGGTGGGTTGGAGGTTATGGAATATGTCAGCTGGGTTGGAGGTTATGAAATGCGTCAGGCTGGGTTAGAGATATGAAATGCGTCGGTCTGGGTTGGAGGTTATGAAATGCGTCAGCCTGGGTTGGAGTTATGAAATGCGTCAGACTGGGTTGGAGGTTATGGAATATGTCAGCCTGGGTTGGAGGTTATGAATCCGTCGGCCTGGGTTGGAGGTTATGAAATGCGTCAGCCTGGGTTTGGAGGTTATGGAATATGTCGGCCTGGGTTAGAGGTTATGAAATGCGTCAGGCTGGGTTGGAGGTTATGGAATATGTCAGCCTGGGTTTCAGGTTTGTACTATGTGTCAGTCAGCTTTAGTGTGAGGTTCGTCAACTGGGTTTGAAGTTTGAAGAATGTATGAACTGCGTTTGATGTTTGTAGACTGTGTCAGCCTGGGTTTGAAGTTTGTAGAGTGTATAGAGCCTGGGTTTGAGACATGTGAAATGTATCACGCTGGATTCGAAGTTATAAAAATATGTCAGCCTTGGGAGTTCGATTATCGAAAGATTATCAGCCTGTGTGAGAGAACTGTTCCTCCTGTTCCTTCACGAGACACACAGCCATCACAACAAGTAGGCCATGAAGAGGAGAAATGACAGGTACGTAATTGAGGATTTCTGATAAAGACAAAGTCCTGTTACCTTTCACTTTGAAGGGGGACCACCACGACCCAGAATCAAACCAGAAACAACTTTTTTCTATCTAGCACCGCCACTCGGTGGCATGTATTTCCAGACAACATGACATGGACAAACTAGTTGGGCGTCTTTAAATGTTACACCTCTCTGACACATTCCATTCTTTCTCCAGACAGGTGATAGACATGCCGGAACAGACCACTGAAGGAAAGAGCAACAGTCATTATGCTTTACATAATCAGTATTAAAGAAAGAAATGGTACCTGATCCACAGTGTGCCTGTGTGCTACTGCATTAAAAAGAAAAGAAAAGAAAAAAAAAAGTGCAATACCTGTCACGCTTATTGTTGAATCCGCCCTGTGGGTTGCGCATAGAATAGACCCACCGCCCTGCCATGCCATGTCGTCGTAGAGGCGACTAAGGCAGGACACCACCTCGCCCCGAGGATAAAGGGGTTTGCGTAGGGCTAATAACCCTACCCGTTAAAAAAAGACCAATTACAGGAGCATCGACGACAACGAACCAAAACATTCACCTGGGCAAGGAAGGGTCTCCATCCCGGAGACTTATGACCATCTGGACTGGAATGACCAGAACAGCCCAGAACAGAGCGCGATGGCGAAGGGTCGTCGATGGCCTATGCTCCACCGGGAGCGATGGGCATAATGGGAAATGATTATTGTTGAATTGGGATGACCGCGAGTTTACTCTTCTTCCCAAATTTGCCCATACACACACATTTCTCAGACACGGTTTTAAAGAAGAAGAAAGTGCCATCATCTTTAAAAATGCACACCAGCTCAGACTGAACGGCGCAAAGAAAGGAAGCACGCTGTAATGATTAAAAATGAAAGCGACTAAACTTGAAAGAAACTAAAAGTCAACATCACTACTCAAAAGCGGGACATTTATCTCAAGCACCTCACTTGAGACAGCACATGGGCTAACAAGCTTGCCTCATGAGGAACTTGGATCTCTCTCTGTCTCTGTCTCTCTCTCACTCTGT
>JADBJO010011718.1:0-7500 GCA_016801955.1 Conus betulinus | reverse complement strand
CGTTAGATCTAACGGTAGTTTAGTAGCGGCGCTCCTACTCACCTCGTCTCTCTCTCTCTCTCTCTCTCTCTCTCTCTCTCTCTCTCTCTCACACACACACACACACACACCACTTCTATGTTCGATCTTTCTTGATCTCCTCTCAATAGGTGGACAAGTAAAATGAAAGATGCCTTATGAAGCATAACGTATTGTATGGGTGTATATTCTCTCTCTCTCTCTCTCTCTCTCTCTCTCTCTCTCTCTCTCTCTCTCTCTCTCTCTCTCTCTCTCTCTCTCTCTCTCACACACACACACACACACACACACACACCACTTCTATGTTCGATCTTTCTTGATCTCCCTCAAAGATAGGTGGACAAGTAAAATGAAAGATGCCTTATGAAGCATAACGTATTGTATGGTGTATATTCTCTCTCTCTCTCTCTCTCTCTCTCTCTCTCTCTCTCTCTCTCTCTCTCTCGGTCGGTCTGTCTGATGCACACCCATACAGCAACATTCTCACACTCTGGTCATTCTGGAAAAGAATAAGACGAATGACAGCAGTATACCACGTCTTTAATGCAATAAGCTCAGTCAGTCACAATAACTGGTCCACTCCTCTCCGCCGAACACTCCGCTCCGACACGGCGGTGCACTGTTCGGGTAATTCCGGCCATTGTGGGGGTCAGAGGTCATTGGTGGCGCACGTGTTCCGCTGCCTGGTCAGTCACTGAGGACTCCTACATTCCAAACAATGTCTTCACCCTGCCTCGCCCTTCTTGTCCTCACTCCAAACAATGCCTTCACCCTGCTTCGCCCTTCTTGTCCTCACTCCAAACAATGTCTTCACCCTGCTTCGCCCTTCTTGTCCTCACTCCAAACAATGTCTTCACCCTGCATCGCCCTTCTTGTCCTCACTCCAAACAATGTCTTCACCCTGCATCGCCCTTCTTGTCCTCACTCCAAACAATGTCTTCACCCTGCATCGCCCTTCTTGTCCTCACTCCAAACAATGTCTTCACCCTGCTTCGCCCTTCTTGTCCTCATTCCAAACAATGCCTTGAACCTGCATCGACCTTCTTGTCCTCACTCCAAACAATGCCTTCACGCTGCCCCGCCCTTCTTGTCCTCACTCCAAAACAATGCCTTCACCCTGCTTCGCCCTTCTTGTCCTCACTGCAAACAATGTCTTCACCCTGCTTCGCCCTTCTTGTCCTCACTCCAAACAAATGCCTTCACCCTGCCCCGCCCTTCTGTGTCCTCACTGCAAACAATGCCTTCATGCTGCCTCGCCCTTCTTGTCCTCACTCCAAACAATGCCTTCACCCTGCTTCGCCCTTCTTGTCCTCACTCCAAAACAATGCCTTCACCCTGCCCCGCCCTTCTTGTCCTCACTCCAAACAATGCCTTCACCCTGCTCCGCCTTCTTGTCCTCACTCCAAACAATGTCTTCACCCTGCTCCGCCTTCTTGTCCTCACTCCAAACAATGCCTTCACCCTGCTGCGCCCTTCTTGTCCTCACTCCAAAAACAATGTCTTCACCCTGCCCCGCCCTTCTTGTCCTCACTCCAAACAATGCCTTCATCCTGCTTCGCCCTTCTTGTCCTCACTCCAAACAATGTCTTCATGCTGCCTCGCCCTTCTTGTCCTCACTCCAAAACAATGCCTTCACCCTGCTTCGCCCTTCTTGTCCTCACTCCAAACAATGTCTTCATGCTGCCTCGCCCTTCTTGTCCTCACTGCAAACAATGCCTTCACCCTGCTTCGCCCTTCTTGTCCTCGCTCCAAACAATGTCTTCATGCTGCCTCGCCCTTCTTGCCCACACTCCAAACAATGCCTTCAAATGCAATGCCTTCTTGCACAAACTCTGCCATTCTTGTGATGTCTGAATTGGGATTTTTTTTCCCGTTCCGCGACACCAGCACTATGACTGGTATCACGTATTTTCTCCTCTAAAACAATAGCGAAATCCTGATTTGCTATGTCACGTGAGAGATTGTTTCATAAGCTGTTGTTGGCCATTTCAAAACACATAATCACATGTTAACGAACCTATGAATCAAACAATTAATTCGATTTAGAAAGGCTCCTTCATTCAAAAAAATGTTTTTCCTTGTAGCCAATATTAGGATCGAAGCTGCGTCATATCCGGTTTTTCACTGAAAAAAAAAAAGATGTTATTCAAGAGGAACACACATCAGTGCCAAAATGTCGGAGGTTCTCTCCCATTTTTGTTTTTCAGAGGATAATACTGATGGTTGAAACTGCGTTCAGAAAATACTGGAGACATAAGCCCAACAACATCACACACACACACGCACGCACGCACGCACGCACGCACGCGCACGCACGCACGCACGCACGCACGCATGCACACCTTTAAAAAGTTGAAGTGTTGCAAAGTCAGTGAAAACACCCCCCCCCCACCCCCCCCACCTCCCCCTCGCCCCCACACACGCGCGCGCGCTCGCGCACGCACGCACGCACGCACGCACGCACACACATAACTCACTCACACCATCGCAAGTCAAATAACCGTAAACTTTGTTTCTGACTGTGCGCTCTCACCGATTCGACCAAGCCAGTGGCCATCGAACAGGTCATGTTGAACATATTCGTCATGTTGAATATATTCGTCATGTTGAACATACTCGGTCGTGACTGATTCTGTTCGTTTCCAAGTGAACGCCAGCAACTTCATTGCCGACTCGCAACACATGTAAGCCGTGATTAATGTCCTGCAAGCCAGTCACCTGAGCAATTCAGATCATGAAAAAATGGAGTCGCCACCCACTTACCCCCGTCCGCTTCTTCCACCCCGCCCCCTCCCTCTCCTCCTCCCTCCCTTTTCTTCGTCTTCCCCACCCACCCACTTCCTGTTTTTCTTTACCTTTTTTTTTTTTTTTTTTTTAAAAATCTTCTTTGTAAATCGATTTCGTCGTCTTTTCTTCCCGTTAATGCTTTTCATTTTTCTTTTCTTGATTTCGACGCGTGTCATTGTTACGAGGTTTTTTTTTTTTTTTTTTTTTTGTTTTTTTTGTATACACGATTTTTTTTTTTCTGAGTCATTCATGTAATTGTCTTTCTTTCTTGCTTCTCTTCTGTGTTTTCTTATCCCCCCCCCCCCCCCCCCTCCCGCCCCACTCACTTATTTTCCGTCTTTCTTTCTTTGTTTCCTTTCCTTTCTTAATTTTACTCGGTTTATTCATGACTTCCTCCTAGGTACGGATGTCTCCCGTTTGCTTGCTACTTTCTTTCTTTCGTTCCTTGTTTTTCTTGGAGGGTGGAGGAGGGGAAAGAGGGCAGAGCCAGGTCTTCAGTTCCGTATCTATCAGCCTTCAAGGCAGCAGCTGAACGGAATCACAGAGCAGATATCCACAAATCATCTTCGCTGTGATTCACTTTGAATTTCAAAAAACAAAAAGCGATATTAGTACACTGTCCAAAAACTGGGTGCATGTTCGTGTGTGTGTGTGTGTGTGTGTGTTCTTCAATTTAATGTCTACACACATAAGTGATTTTAGACAACCAAAAATAAATAAATAAACAGGGTAGTAAGGGAGGAAGAGAGGGGAGGGGGTGGATACACAGGCAACTGAAGGAGATAAAGAGATATAGAGAAACAGTGAGAGAGAAAAAGATGAAGAAGTATAAATGAAAAAAGGGAAAAAGAGAAAAAGGAGGATTGGGATGGAAATCGGAAGAAAAAATGTTATCGTGAATAAAAATTGCAACCTATAACATAACTAGAATAACATTTTTAAAAAAACATCAGATGAACGCTGAAGGTAACAGGATACTAACATTTAAAACGTGAAAGTAGAATTATTAAAGGAATCTAAAAATGGTACTCTGAACAAGTCCTAAAACAATGTCACAAATCAAAAGGGGTTTTACAAACCTCCTTCAGGGGACTTTTCCGAAAAAGTAGGCAGATAGGTTTTCATTTTTCTACAGTGGAAAAGTATATGTTCATTAGAAAATTTTCCCACACACACGCATGTGGTGTTGGAAGTGAATTTGGTCTTAAAAGCATTAAGTTTGAATCTATATGCAAGGGAAGTTAAAAGTCTTAGGTTAGATAATTGACCATACTTAGATATACAAACATCTTCAAAACTCGTTTGGTGGTCAGCAGGTGATGAGTGGCCAACATCTTGTTTCTTTCTAAAACGCTTCCAGCAAACATTCTGCAGTAGGCTATAACCTTCTTTCAATGATAATGGGATCTTCAAATTATATGCTTCATTTGTATAATCTGCAGAGTTTTTAGCTAGTTTATCTACGGATTCATTGAAAGGGTATCCACTGTGTGAAGGCACCCAAAGAAAGGTAAGATTACTACCTCTTAGAATAAGGAAATGCACCAAATGATTAATCTCAAAAATCAAATCTTGTCTCACACTAGAATTGAATTGCTTAAGGCATACAACACTGATTTTGAATCGACACAAAAAAAGAATTTGAGTCACAGTTTTCGGAAAATCAAGCATGTTCGTGTCTGGGGCATCAAGTCATATTTTGGTTTCCATCTTACTGACGTCCGAAGCAGCACAGCATGGAGTTACAGGGAGTTCCAGAGGGTATCCCTGATCATGGTGCTGTGTGGTCCGTTATTGTGTGGACAGGGGTTAGTTAGTTATCTTGTTTTCAAGTCTTTTTCATCGCGCCGATGATTTAGACTCTAGCGCAAATTACAGCAAAACTTTGTCAATTCTTTAACATCAGTTTTTACACAACACACACCACACACACACACACACACACACACACACACACACACACACACACACACAAGACGAAGAGAGAGAGAGGGAGAGAGAGAGAGAGGAGAGAGAGAGAGGGAGGAGAGAGAGACGAGAGAGAGAGGGAGAGAGAGAGAGAGAGGAGAGAGAGAGAGAGAGAGAGAGAGAACTACATAAATAACGAGAGAGAGAGAGAGAGAGAGAGAGAGAGAGAGTCACAGAAACGTGCAATAGGACTACATAACAAATAACGAGAGAGAGAGAGAGAGAGAGAGAGAGAGAGAGAGAGAGAGAGAGAGAGAGAGAGAGAGAGAGAGAGGAGAGAGTTACAGGAAAAACGAGTAGCAGGGACTACATAACAAATAATTAGCTAATCTAAATATGACAGGGGCTGCAAAGCACGTCTAATATCACATATGTGAAAAGACGTAAAGTACTACTACTACTACTACTACTACTACTACTACTACTACTACTACTACTACTACTACGTGGTGTCTTGCTGAAACTTTCGCCCCGTACTGTTCTAGTTTCTGTTCAGACATTGTATCCGGTGATCCAATGCTGTAAGCTGTTTTTATTTTTCCGTTCATGTTCTTTTCATAGGATAAGGAAATCTTAAACCACGAAGAACAGACAAAGCAGGGTAACTCTTGTTCCCTTGTTGAAATGAATACACTCCCGTGTCTCCTTGTTTTTTTTCTGAATGCTCTGCATTGTCATTTCTGCTAACCGATTCAGTGTTGTAAGCAACGTTCGTTTGGATTTAGGGGCGTGTATTTATTTCATCATGGGAGCAAGAGTTACCCTACTTGTTTGTTATTTTTTCTAGGATAGAATCATTTTACGCTTTACCTTGCTTGTAATTTGAATAAGATAAACCAATTTAACATTTTCCGCAGATTGATTTTAAACAGGAAAGAAATAACAAAAGCGCTGCACATGGAAGCAACATTTAAATCTGTCACCATAACTTTTCATTTAAGTATCCCTATCAGTTTCTTAGAGAAGGACGAAACTACAATACGTCTTTCACACCGTGTTGAAGTCAGGTTTTCCAAACATCAGAAGACAATATAAACGTTTAAAAATTAATACTACGTCAATATATGGAAAAAAATTCATATTCTTAAATGCTTTGAATATTCTTAAACGGGAAGACAGCGTTCCCACGCTTCAGAAATCCACACTCCTGTTATATTAAGTCGTTTTTAAGTTTATCAATCATTCAATTAACAGAAAAACAAACTTGTATGATGTAATTCTTGTGCAAGAAACGTAATGTGAGTAATAAATCATCCACTCAATGCGTTGGCAAAACTGATTTGTTCTTTACGACTAGCAATTTTTTTTTTTCCTAAACGTTTGTGATGTTGTTTAAACGAGTATGCGAAATCTTACGCTTGCGTTCGCACCCGGACTCTCGGCTTCGAAAATGCTTCAAGAAAATAAGAGTGAAAACGAATATGAACTCGGACGTAAACATCCCACTGCCCCGAAACACCCTGCCGGAAATTCGAACCAGTAGTCTTGGTGTATCACAAATGTTACGCGCTTTACCAAATTAGCTATACGGGCCATACGTCGTGTAATTGACATTTTAATGTAATGTGTACTACGTATATGAGAAACCACGCCAAAAGGACCTGCACTTGTGTGTTTAGCTGAACGCGACAGTAATTTTATCTTCCATCTATTACCACACAAGTCGACAATCGTTAGCATGTGGAGGGAGAACAAACAGGCTTTGGATTGCAGCGATGATTATTGTCTCATCCGCACGTCTTCAGAGATGACATGGCCCTGTCCCATAGTGTCGGCAGGACTGAATCGCATTATTAATGAAAAACGTCCAGTTATTCCCGCGTTTTCCCCTCGCGATTCGGAAAAATGGACATTCTTATATATTGGATGTAAATTCTCCCCTCAGCCCCATTTGTTCTCTTGGGTGTAAATTGTCCCCTCTCCCCCTTCAAAAAAAAAATGCTGGAGATAATTTTTAGTGTGTCTGTATGTACAGTGTGCGAATGTGCAGATTTGCGCGATCTTTTTCTTTCATTTCCTTTTTCGAGAATTGGAAAACTGCTTATGCCTTCTCTCTTTTTTTCTCCCTTCCTTTGTCCTTATTCCTTTCTTTGATTTCAATTTTTCGGTCTTTTCTTCTATATCTTTTACCTCCTTCTTCCTTTCTCTTTACTCCTTTCCCCTTTCCATCTTTTGTTCCTTCTTTTCTATTCCCCCATCCCCCCCACCCGCCATTTTTTTCCAGTGTTGCTAAAAGATCACTGGGCCTTGCCGTTATATTCTCCCCTCCTCTGTGTGTTGAATCTTTTCATTTCGGTCTCCGGCTTTGGCGTTTGCCTCCACAAACACACACACTCCCTTCATGTCATTTGCTGAAGTGTGCCCTTGAAATAAGAAAATCGGGTTACATGCGCCTTCTGTCAATAAGGCTGTGTTTATTAGTGTCTGCGCCTTTTTCAAGTGCTATTGATTTGGCACATGCTCAGGGGGTTTTTTTGGCTATTTGAGGAGGACGGAGGGAGAGGAGAAAGAGGGAAAGTCCTCCCGAAAAACCACCCCTCATTTCCTCCCCCCCCCAACTACCCTTCCTACCTCCCCCCCCCCATCCCTTCCTCCACCATCCCCCCCCCCCCCCCCCCCCCCCCCCCCCCCCCCCCCAAAGAAGACGCCACAATGTTGTTTCGCAGGGACAAGAGACATGGACAGGAAAAAGGCACAGTGCCAGTGGCGGAACGAGACTATGATGCG
>JADBJO010011717.1:52500-62782 GCA_016801955.1 Conus betulinus | reverse complement strand
TGAGCAGGGAGAATATTGAGCAGGGAGAATATTGAGCAGGGACAATATTGAGCGTGGGAATTATTGAGCAGAAGGAGTATCGAGAAGTGAGGAGCAGGGGGAGGGGGTATCGAGCAGGAGTAGTATGGAGCAGGGAGAGTACTGAGCAGGGGGAGGGACTGAGCAGGGAGAATATGGAACAGGGACAATATTGAGAATCGATGAGCAAGGGAAGTATTGAACTAGAAAATATTAAGCAGGAATGTCCTGAGTGAGGGAGTATAGAGGAGGGAGAGTATCCAGCTGGAAGAACACTGAGAGGGAGAAATATTGATTGTGTGGGGGGGGGGGGGGGGGGTATAGTTTAGGGGATCATGAGCCAGGAGAATATTGAGCGTGGAGGGGGGTGTGTGTAGAGCAGATGTATTTAAAAGGAGGACATAGAGAGGGGGGAAGTCTTGAGCAGACGAGGAATTTTGTACGTTACATTTGAAAGTGAGAAAAGGTCTCCAGTTCTTCAAATATTCTCGTGGTTTCTCTCCTTTCGAAAACTGATTATTATTCTTTCCTTTTTGTGTTATACACATTCCTCCATTACTGTATCCCTCATTTAGAGAACGGACAACAAAATCTCCTAATTGTCTCCAGAAGAATTTAAAGAAATTTACCGTCATATTGTATGTTCCAAGACTCTTTATCATTTTCCATAATTATTAGGACTTTGGTAGCTTCTTCTAAAGTAATCAATCCCTCGAACTGTTCGGATTCTAACTGACTTAGTTTTGGCAGGTTTTCTACATACTTTCCAATCTCAATATTACTTACTTCCTTTTCCGCATATAAGTTTTCATAATAGTTCGTTGTCTCTATTAACATATCATCCGTTTCTGTCAGAGTTGTTCCTTGGTCTGTGAAAAGTTTAAGCATTCTTTTGCTTACGAAATTCCTTTTCTCCTTTTTTCTTTAAAAAAAAACAAAAAAAAAAAAAACAAAACAAACAAACAAACCAAAAAAAAAAAAAACATCTATACATATCAAAGAGTGATTTGTTCTATATCTGAACAATATATTAGCATATTCGATATAAGTGATTAACGTGTCGGACAGCAAATAGAAATGTAGCCTTCTCCAAGTATGTCTTCTCCAAGTATATCGCCTCGTGTCTTGGTTCAACTCTCTCCATATATCAACTAGCTCTAATCTGGACATAATTTACATAACTTCTTCTTGTGCGCGAGTGTTATTACCATGTTTATAATTGTGATCATCCTTACTGGGATGAAGGACCAGGTTCCAGTCCCCTGCCATTATTTGTTGAGGACATTTAAATCTTTTATCTTTTATTTTATATTTTCAAAGAAACACTGTTCGTCTTATATATAATATATATATATATATATATATATATATATATATATATATATATATATATATATATATATATATATGTTTTATATATATATATATATATATATATATATATATATATAATGCTAAAATCTTTCCCATTGTATTAATAGTTACTATCATGTAATTGCCATAAAAAAAGCTTTAGTAGTCTGCTCTATTTAGAATTCAAAGTTGTTATTAAAGTGTATTGCAACACCTCTTGATCGAGAGTATTTGTAACCCCATTCTCCTCTTATCTGTCGTTCTATTTTACTATCGAAATGAGTGTCGTTCTGATTTACTATTGAAATGAGTGTCTTGTAGAAAATGAATAGAGTATTGTTTTTGTCTTAAAATATGAAACACATTCTTTCTTTTGGGGTACCCCCCAAGACCTTGGCAGTTCAAAAATGATATCGCTATAGACCTGATTTCTCTTTAAATTTCTTACTTTTCTATGTTCTTCTTCCTTAGCAATAAAAGTGTGTCCTTTGTTTTCAGCTGTGCTACATACAACCTTTGACACAACAACAGTTACAAAAAATATGCATATACACAAGCACACACAAATACATACTGAAAAAAAATGTTTTACCAAAAACTCATAAACGAGGATAGGACGGGATTCGTTCCAGACAGATATTTAGAAGAAAGTTTGCGAACAATATATGATTTAATTCATTATTTAGAAGTGAATCGCTTACAAGGGGTTATTAATTTCTGTCGATTTCGAGAAAGCTTTTGATTCAATCAACTGGTCATATATGAATACAATTCTGGGTGCATTCGGATTCGGAAAAAAAAATGCAACGATGGATATAATTTTTTTACGATAAAATAAAGTCTTACAAAATAGTGAACGGGAAAGTGTCTTCTAGTTTTGCAATTGGAAGAGGTTGCCGTCAAGGGGATCGTGTATCTCCCTATCTATTTGTTTCGTGTGTTGAAGTAGTAGCACCCAAAATAAGGCAAGATCTCGATATCAAAAGATTGTGTGTGTGTGTGTGTGTGTGTGTGTGTGTGTGTGTGTGTGTGTGTGTGTGTGTGTGTGTGTGCGTGCGTGCGTGCGTGCGTGTGCATGCGTGCGTGCGTGCGTGTGTGTATGTGTGTGTGTGTGCGTGTGTGTGTGTGTGTGTGTGTGTGTGTGTGTGTGTGTGTGTGTGTGTGTGTGTGTGTGAATGGTAAGTACTGTATACTCTCTTTGTTTTCTATTTAACTTCGTCCTCGACCTGGGACCCTCGACAAAATAATGGGAAATCAAAGTGTGCCCGCATAACTTATTTTCTTCGAATGCCATGATTCGATGGAGTTGAGGTAATAATTTATGTCATGCGTTTTTATAACCTTATATCATATTTGTGAACTTCATGCGATTTATATTGGAATTTATTCGTTATGTGTGTACATTTAAAAGATTTTTTTTTTTAAATCTAGATTGGAAAAAAAATGCATGTACGTCTGTTAGCTTGAAATATGTGCTACTGTGCATTAATGTATGACTTTAGGGAAGTTGGTTAACATAGTTACATCGCATAATTATTTGAAATATAAAAAAGAATGTCTATGTATGTCATCCATAGATATGCTCATTAATCTCCGCGCACTGTCTTCTTTCTGTGCATATGTAAGTTATTACACTACCTGAATAAAATGCGTGGAGGGAAAAAAGGTTTTGAGCAGAGGAGGTATTGAGCAGGGAGACCATTTAGGGTTAAGTATTGAGCAAGAGAGTGTCGAGTAGAGAGTAGCATGAAGGGTCGGGGGTGGGGGATGAGCAGGGGAAGTATCGAGCAAGGGGCGTTGAGCAGGGGATGTATTGAGCAGAGGGAGTATGGAGCAGCGAGAGCTGGGGGAAGGGTTATTGAGAATGGACAGCATAAAGCAGGGGAGAATTCAGACAGGATATAAGCAGGGGAAGTATTGAACAGGGGAATATTAAGCAGGGGCAGTATTAAGCAGGGACAAGGATGGGGAGTATCGAGCATGGGGAGTATTGAGCGGGAGAATACTGAGCGAGGGAACATTTACTAGGAGAGTGTTGACCAGGAGAATATTGAGCAGGGGGAGTATTGAGCAGAGAGAATATCAAGCAAGGAGGACACTGAGCAGGGGAAATATTGAGCAGGAGGAGTATGTAGCCTCGATGAGCATGGGGGAGTGGAGCAGGGGAGCTATTGAGCAGGAGAGTATTGAGCAGGAAGAGCATCGAGCACAGACGAGTATGTTTGAACGGGAAAAACACATGGGAAATAATGTCATTTACGGGATTACAGAACTGGCAGAACATAAAACGGGAAAAATATTGAACAAGGGGAGTATTGAGCTCTGAGGACATTGAGTTGGGAAAGTATTAAGCAAGACGAAAAGCATCAATTGGGGGGAAAATGCTGACATGCCAGTAACAACATCACACACACACACACACACACACACACACACACACACACACACACACACACACACACACCCACACTCACACATACACACATACACAAAAAAGAAGAAAACAAACCCAGAGGGTGATGATCAATCAATAGCAACTGTGCTATAGGATGATAATCATTGTTGTAATTGGAATAATGCAATAATGTCTGTTTAAGGGAAATGGTCAATGACCGAAGGATGATTATCATTGTCAGAACTGAGATTACAGGTACTGTGGGCTGCTGATCATTGTCATAGGTGAAATGATGTGGGGGCATTAGTATAATGATGCTGGTTGAGGGGGGGGGGGGGATCAATGACTGATGGGTGATGATCATTTGAGATTAAAAGTACTATACGATGGTTTCCTCTTCTTCGTTCACACAGGAAGGAACCCCGGAGGTATTGGCGAAGACTGCTGTGTGGTAGAGGCCCTCCAGTGGTCCATACAGCTTTCCACTCATGGGTGTTTAGCAGCCTAGGTTTCTGCTCTAAGTTTTACTGGAAATGTCCCGCTGTCATTGGGGCAGTACCACATGGTTAATTTGAAGACTCGCCAGTGTGGAATATTGTGGACATGTGATGTTTGTCTGGAGTGCCCTGTCCTCAGTGCTACACAAGTTCACTTAGTCTGATTGGGCACCCGGTAGTATGCATCCCTCTTGTTGAAGTCTGGGTGCTGCTCAAGCCATCGTCTTCGTTTTCTTTTTCTTTTTCTTTTTGCTTCTCCTTGATAATACTTTTGATATCTTCAAAGGAGACATCCTGTTCCAGCTGGGGCTGCTGTCCTCTTTCCTTTGCCAGTTGGTCAGTTTCCTCATTGCCATATATATTGCAGTATGAAGGTGCTCACTGGATGACAGTGTTCTCAGTGACAGATGGATGATTATTTGATATCAGCAGTACTATAGGATGATGACCATGGTCATGTAAGTGGAATGATATAGTAGCATTGGCACAATAGTGCCAGTTGGGGGAAAGAAAGGAAAATATTAATGACTGGTGGATGATGACCATTGTCATGAGTGAGATCAACAGTACTGTAGGATGATGGTCATTGTGATCAGTAAAATAATGTGGTGGCATTAGTATGACATTGCCGGTTGCAGAAGGAAAAAACAAACAAAGGGGGTGGGGGGGGTGGGGTGGGGGAGTAGGTTGATGACTGACGGGGATGATGATCATTTGATCAACAGTTTGAGATCAACATTGTTTTATACGTGGGTAGGGTTGATGGTGTAATGTTATATACGTGGATTGATATCATGTTGTTGCATAAGTATGTAATAGTGCAGAATTTTGTTATTTTCAAAAAATGAAGGAGATAGATGATAATGATTGATGAATCGTGCGCTGATGGAGATATGTGTACATAACAGAAAACACACAAACCACGGACACAGTCATACGTGCGGGGATCTGGAGATATGGTACATGAATCATATGGTTGGGATGAAAGGGGCGAACAGTGGAGGCAACACACACACACACACACACACACACACACACACACACACACACACACACACACACACACACACACACATCCAAGCATACATATATACACAGGGAAGACACACTCAACCTAGCATACCTATACACAGAGGGGGGACATAATGTCAACAGACAAGGGAATGGAAATGGTCGATGAAGGAAAGGGAGGTGATATGTTGAAAAAAAAAAGGGTGGGTGGGGGTATGAAGAGGGGGGGAAAGAGGGAACATGACTGTAACTTAATGTGAGGTAGGTAGTTAGGGGTAAGGTGGTGTGTGTATGAGTGTGATCTGTTGGAGAATATGGTGGCTTGGTGTTGCAGTGTTAATAGGTGTATGTAGTTGTTTTAGGGTGCTGATGGAAGGAGCGGTGTGTGTGTGTGTGTGTGGGGGGGGGGGGGGGGGTGGTGGTGGAAGTGGGAACGCCAAGTACCTGGCCCACCCTTACTCTCAGCTAAGATTGGAGGGAAGCGCGAGATTCGTGTGGAGATGGTGGTAAAAAACCAGGTGTAGGGAAGAATAAGGTGGGGGGGGGGGGGGGGGGGTCTGTGGGTAGGCAGTGGATTGGTATAGGACATGGGAAGAGTGTGGGGGAAAGTGAAAGGTGAAAGGAGGGTGGCTGTAGCTTCTGTGTGTGGGTAGTGGGGGTTATGATGGTGTCGTGTGTGTGTGTGTGTGTGTGTGTGGTGTGTGTGTGTGTGTGTGTGTGTGTGTGTGTTTGTGTGTGTGTGTGTGTGTGTGTGTGTGTGTGTGTGTGTGTGTGTGTGTGTGTGTGAGTGTGTTTTTTTTCTTTTTCTTTTAACATGATACCCCATTTCTAATTCATCATTTCTGTCTCTTCTCATCCAACACGATCATATCACAGCCAAAACATTATTTCACCCGCTACATTGAACACCATCCCACAGTGCTTTTTCAACAACGCTATTTCCATGAATTTCCTAACTGCTACCCCCACTCCACATATATGTATGTAAACTATTTGTGGGTGGAGAGATGTGATTTCTCTCTCTCTCTCTCTCTCTCTCTCTCTCTCTCTCTCTCTCTCTCTCTCTCTCTCTCTCTCGTCCCCTATTGCCCTCTCCCCATCCCTTCTCCCCCAAACCCCCAACAATACCTTATCACCTTTTGATCATTTCCATTCCCTTCCAAACATTATTAGCATTACCCACACCTCCACATACAACTGCCCACACATAACTACTGTCATCACAATCATCACCCATCAAAGTCGGCAATTATGCCACCACATTGTTTCGCCTGCTACAATGAACACCATCCCATAGTATTGTTTCCTTTTCAACAATACTATTTGCATGAATCCCCCCCCCCCCCCCCCACCCCAGCACACACACACACACACACACACACACACACACACACACACACACACACACACACACACACACACCTATGTAAACTATGAGTAGGTGGACAGATGTGAGCTCTCCCTCTCCTCTCTTTCTCTCTCCCCCTCTCCCATTGCCCTCTTCCCCACCCCCTGCCCCTGCCCTCAGCGATACCTTATAATCCATTGATCATTTCCATTCCCTTCCAATCATTATTAGCATTACCCATGCCCCAACATACATCTACCCACACATAACTATTTACTATCATCACAATCACCACCCACTAAAGTAGTTATTTGTATATCTATTTCTTTCTTTCTCTAATAATTCTATTCAGTTATTAATTAATTTCAATTTGACCTTCTTTTAATTTTATATTCTTATTCTTATTATTTTTATTTTACTGGGCGGGCGGGGGGGGGGGGGGGGGGGGGGGGTATCAATCCACCATAATCACTACCACCACTGACATATAATACCATTCTACAAATCAAGCTACAAACCAATTGTTTCTTACCCACCCCCCCCCCCCCCCCCCTACTATTTCATCTCCTATGATTCTGTCCTGGGTGGTCTCATTTCACCCGGCGGCCATTTTCATCGTGCGCAAATAAGAGAACATAAGTGGTTTCTCGTTCTTCGTTCTCACTGTCCTAAATGTATTTTTGTTTTTGCCTGAAGAAGACCCAAGAGGTCGAAATGCATTGTGTCTTGTCCAGTACCTTGTCTATGTCCTTGGCGGTAACCAACCCCCCCCCCCCCCCCCCCCCCCCCCTTTCTAAAATTTTGCTTTTTTTTTTCCGCCCTCAGTCACTCCATTTTGAATTTTGAAACTTAACCTTTACCGATACTGACTGGTGCCGTTTGTTGTGTTGTGTTTCACGTCATGTCTTTGATTCTCTAAGTGCACTTGTGAACGCTGTAAGCCACTTCTCATTCTCATTGTCCTTCATTTGATTTTGGGTTTCATTGTCCCTCATTCCATTTGGCATCACATCCACTCCTGGCTACGTACTTGCAATCATCATTCGGCATTCTTGATTTCCCCAGCTCTTCTTTGTCCCACTACCTGCTCAACAACAACTAATACGACATCACAGTGCCAGCCACCCCAATGTTCTCCCATACTGATGCCAGCTTCTGCAAGTCCATTCAGTTTTTACACACACCACCCAGCTGTTTGCACTGGGCTATGCCAAAAAACACAGTTTCAGCAAACCACATCAGCAACACATCTCAACTTTTGTAAACAATGCCTTAGACTGCACATCACTCCTCGTGGCTTCTCATTTTCCCACCCCATCCAACCTCCATAACACCACTCTCAAGCCAATTGCAAACTCATGTTGGCACTTATAAAAACATTCAGTTCAATCCTGAAATCTCTGTCTCCAACCTTCCCCATCATTTCAAACAATAAATCAGAATTATCATGCCCATCGCCTCTGCCTCCAAACTCAACAACTCATCCATACACACAATCAGCTCATTCACAACCACTACAACCAGACCAAACAAGACAAACGTTCACAGTTACAAAAGAAACACAACAATTCGCCCTGACCACTCAGCCTCCCCAACCCAAAATCTTGATCCCACTACAGCATCTGATCACTATCTCCACCTTCTCTACTGCATCCCAGAGAATCTTCCCCTCTCTGACGATGAAAGGTAAGTCTTGGCAAAAGGCTTGAAATTCATCCCCATTTAACCCACCACCAATAAATACCAGAACCATCTTGATGTGGAAAGATTCTTAAGGAAACTTCATTGGATTGAGACATTCAAAGACATACATAGGCCCCACCACCACAGAACTACGGCATTTTCACTCAACTGTTTCAAATCCCAGTGCTCCACCAACCACTCTCCAACAATTCCAGCAAAGTTCAGTTCTTCTACCCCCCCCCCCCCCCCCCCCCCCCCCCCCCACCCCCCCACCAAAAAAAAAAAAAAAAGCAAAAAGGACATCAGCCAAATGAAATCCAAACCTGTCCGCCATTGTCACCTTTCACAAGATCACCAGAAAGCCCTCAAATCATTACGCGAACGACAGGACATAGTCATCAAGCCAACAGACAAGGGTGGTGCAGTTGTGGTCTGGGACAAACAACTGTAGAAGCACAAAAGCAACTGTCTAACACAAATGTCCACGCACCACTCACAACATTACCCCTCCAACACCACCAGAAACTCGTTGCAAACTCAATCAAAGAAGAAATCAAACTCAACAATCTGCCGACCACAGCCAACCTACCGACCATGACAAACACTAAACAGTCTACCTTCTACCAGCTTCCAAAAATGCATAAAAACAGCACACCTGGCAGATCCATTGTTTCTTGTTGCGGCTGCCCCAAGAAACATATTTCACAGTACTTAGACTTTCTCCTTCAATCCGTAACACAGAGCTTCCCCACATACATCAAAGACACGACCACACATTCAACATGATCAATTCATACAACACAAACCCCACTTTTTAACTTTTGTCCTCTTCACACTTGACGTGGTGTCACTCTACACCTCTACCCCCACGCCAATGGACTCCAGGCCCTCACATTTCTGCTCAACAAAAACGGCCCCCCAACCAACAACACCCTCACACCACTACATTGGTCAGACTTGCAGAATTAGTCCTCATCCTCAGCACCTTTCAATTCAACAACCACACATTCTCACAAATTAGTGGTGTTGCTATGGGCACCAAAATGGGACCATCCTATGCCTGCCTGACTATGGGACACTTGGAACACCGCCTATTAACCACATATACAAGCCCCACACTAGAATTATACAAAAGGTACATTGATGATGGACTGGAAGCCACATCCATGCCCAAACAAGATCCCTCAACGTCCTCAACTTTGCCCAGACCTATCATTCATCCATACAACTAACCTACACCATTTCGCAGTCAGTTAAGTTCCTAGATATCACCATCTCCCTCGAAGATAGCCTACTCAAAACTTTCATTTTCTACAAACCCACTGATGCACATGCATACCTAGACTACACATCCTCCACCACCAATACACTAAAGACAGCATTCCAGACTCAAAATTTCTCCATCTTCACAGACTTTGCCCAGTGAAGACGACGTCACTATACAAGCAGCCAAAATGTCAGGATGTTTCACAAACCGTGGACACCGCAGTTTCATCATCAGCGAAGCTCTCAGCCACACCACAGCCATATCCAGAACATCTTTTCTGAAATCCCAGCATCCAAAAGAGACAGACAGACCAACCACCTACCTCTTCTTCCACCCACGCACCCTCCTCATCTGCAGGATTCTCAAATCCAATTGGCACATAGTACAAAAACCACAAACCTGCCTTTCATACTGGAACCATGATCACGTTAAACATGTAAAAAACCTAAAAGATCTTCACATGCGGGCCAAACTGAAACAAAGTCTCCACACCTACACACCAGGTACTCACTCCTGCTCAATTTCTAGTTGCACAATATGCCCCATGACCATACCAGACACCATCCTACAGGGCTTTGACAATAGAAGAGTGATAACGTTGAACATACAGCACGAGTCCCATCTCATTGCCAAACTTGGTAACTACAGCCCCAAGGCATCAACATCCAACAGTAACACAAGTATATATCCCACCACTTCAGCACCAATTG
>JADBJO010011717.1:35000-47500 GCA_016801955.1 Conus betulinus | reverse complement strand
ATGGTTATTATTCATATTCATAACCAACAGTTACTTTATATTTCACCAGAACCTGGGGAAAATTACCCATAGCCAAATCTACGAAGTTCAATACATTATCACAATAGAATATTCTTTTCCGGAATCATGTTCTACACTCTGGGGGGAAAGGATTTCCACATAGACCTTTTCAAAATCATGTTTTACACGGGGGGGGGGGGGGGGGGGGGGGGGGAGGATTTCCACAATTTCCACAAGCCCCTTTTACGATAAACCAAGAATATGATCATTGCATGTGAGAAACTGTTTCCTTTTGTCTCTTTCATCAAGATAAGAATGTTTGTATCATTTCACATAATCACTATTCATTAGTAACAGTACAGTCCTTAAATACATATCAAGAAAAGATTTCCACACACTCTGTTTATCAACATGTAGATATGCATTATTCATATCGATGGATGGTTTAAATACTTATCAACAGACTTCCAACCATTAATGCATGATAGTGTCCATCGCCCACCTCTGGAGCTTACTATCATTTGTATCATCATAATACATTAGCGAGATAAACAAAAACTGTTTCCATCATAACGCCATGAACTAGCTAAGCCATCTCCTTTTCCGAATACTCATCACAACACATTTTTTTTCCTTCTTTCTATTCATACTTTCTGAAAAACAATTCCTCCTATCACCCTATCAAGTCACAAGATATACACACAAAAAAGGTACTTTTTCTCAAAACCTTTACTAAGCGCTGAAAAAAAAGTTACAGTCGCCTGTCAGAGGGAAGAACGATTTCGGTTTGCGATTTCAAAGTGCTAATAAAGAAAACACTGACTGCCACAAAACCTCGTCTGGAGTCTCTCTTTGGCCACTGGGAAGCTGCACTGCTGGGGCTGCTGTAGACACTGAATGATCGTTTCAGCTCACCTGACTTATACAGAGCGCAGGTGAGCAGCAGTCAGGTAAATTAACCAACCAATTTTCTTGTGAACATGTTCCGGCCAACGTGATTGTAAACATTTGTGACCCGACAAAAAAACTGTCCGTCACAGTCTCCATCACACACTTCTTGGCTCCACCACACACTTTTATTCTTGGCTCCACCACACACTTCGTGGCTCCTCCACGCACTTTTTGGCTACACCACATACTTCGTGGCTCCACCAGACACTTCTTGGCTCCGCCACACACTTCTTGGCTCCACCACACACTTCTTGGCTCCACCACTCACTTCTTGCTCCATGGCTCCACCAGACACTTTCTAGCTCAACCAATTACTTCTGGCTCAACCAGACATTTATTGGCTCCACCACACACTTTGTGGCTCCAACATACTTTTTTTGGCTCCCCCAGACACATTCTGGCTCCACCAGACACTTCTTGGCTCCATGGCTCCGCCAGACACGTCTTGGTTTTTACCACACACTTCTTGGCTCCACCACACACGTCTTGGCTCCATGGTTCTACCAGACAATACCTGGATCCACTTGACACTTCTTGGCTCCATGGCTGCACCAGACACTTCTTGGCTCCATAGCTCCACCAGATACGTCTTGGCTTCACCACACACCTATTGACTCCACCACACACTTCTTGGCTCCGCCACACACGTCTTGACTCCACCACACACTTTCTGGCTCCACCACACACTTCTTGGCTCACCACACATGTCTTGGCTCTGCCAGACACTTCTTGGCTCCGCCAGACGGTTCATGGCTCCATGGCTCCATCAGCCACTTCATGGCTCCACCACACATTTCTTGGCTCCACCAGACACTTTTTGGCTCCATTAGACTCTTCGTGACTCCACCAAATACTTCTTGGCTCCACCAGATACTTCTTGGCAGTGTATTTCCCCATGTAGTCCTTACTGGCTTTGCTGAACTGGAATTTAGGGGTAAGGGACATCCTCTTCTTTTACCAACTCATGTCTTACCATGCTTCTCTATGCCTTCGCTTTAGCCTCTGACCACAACATCATTTCTGTTCGGTTGGTTTGCTTCCTGATATTTTTTTCAATGACATCGAGGGTTTTGTTTGTTTGCTTTTTTTTTTCCGGATTTCGCACCATGGCCTCCTGAATTGTCCATTGTCTGCCAGTCTTCAAGTGATGCTAGACAGGTCTCACGACCTTGTCGGCTGAGATCTCAGCCATGGGTAGTAACCCTGCTTTTTTAACACTTTTTCTCCTTGATGAGGAAATTTCATGTTTTTATGGTGAAAGTGCAGTCCCACGTCAGTGAGACTAGAAAGGGGCGTAAAGGGTACCTCCCTAAGTATTTGATGATCTGGGCTCTATTGATTCCATGGGGCTAAAGCTGATGACTGCGTATTGGTAGAGGTCAGGAAATGATTTGGAATCGGCATGGACCGGAGGCAACAGGGTTGCCACACTGCTCTGTCACCTGCAGGCTTTCTTCTGCCGTTTGCTTGGTTTCGTTTCCCTTTCCTTGTGTCTTTCAAGGAGTCATCACACCAAGGCTATTGACTGGTTCTTCTGTCAGTGCTGGAATGTCTTGTAGATACAATTTCAGTTCAGATTCAACACAAAAGGGTCACTGCTTACGGAGTAGTCCATACACGCTACACCACATCCGCTGAGTTTGGAGACCACACGGCACATGGATTAAAGGTGATGGATGAATGAGTTAATGATTAAGGTGAGAGAATTTAAGAAGAGGGTCTCATGGCTACGACTTAGCAGATGTCTGAGTTACTACCTAGCATTGGTTGTGCAATTTGTATCATTGTACGTGTGTGTGTGTGTGTGTGTGTGTGTGTGTGTGTGTGTGTGTGTGTGTGTGTGTGTGTGTGTGTGTGTGTGTGCCTGCGTGCGTAGGATTTGATTGCAGGAAATGAAAGTGCAGAAGTTCACTTAGTATCAAGAATAATAACACGAAGTTCACAAACAATCACACACACACACACACACACACACACACACACACACACACACACACACACACACACACACACACACACACACACACACACACACACACACACACACACACAACCATAAACAACAACGGTGACACCCCCCTCCCCCCCCCCCCCCCCCCACACATATACATACACGCGCGCGCGCGCGCGCGCACACACATTAACATCTGTGGACTCTCCAATTTACACTCCTGCATCACCCCACTGATGAACACCTGCAAGCGCACACACGTCATGAGTATACACTGGGGTCCCTGAGATATATACAAAGTCCTATCTCAGTTGACATGTGCTTGATCATCTGTGTCTGTTATCGGACAGTCCATGTATGAGTTTGCCGCAATCTCAAGGAGTCTTTGCAGTGTTGGCCTTGAGATTATTCCAAGGTTAGTTTGGTAGCGGTGATGTTTCTGGCTCTTCCTTTCATTCTGGATATGCGGCCACTTCCTCTCTTGATGTTCACATCTGGAAGATGGTCTATGGTATAGTGGCTCTGCTCTTTTTTGTTTAGGTGATTCTTCAGATGTCTTATCACATCAGGACGGCCAAGCTATAATCCAGTTCTTATCGTTGCCTTGCCAGGCAGTGTGTCTACTCTCTCATTTCCTTTAACTCTCCCACGTCCAGGGCAGTACTTCCATTTGAGTCTGTCCAATGCAAGGCTGTGAATTACTTTATGCCAGGCAGGGCTTCTCATCCCACCTTTCACTTTTCTTTGTTGGTTCATGGAGACAGTCAGTTTCAAACTGGCCTGTGGATGAAAGCCAGTGGAGTGCTTGTCTCACTGCTTCTACCTCCATTGTTAGACTTGAAGTTGTTAAACAGTACGTTCCACTGACTTCCTGTATATTTCGTACATTTGCTTCACTGTGTGTCCCCAGTCTGACTAACCATTGGCGACAGAACCGTCAGCGTGTACAACGATATCATCTTTTGTACCAAGATTTTCTACCGGTATCCTTAAGTTTAATGCTTTGTAAACAAAATTAGATACCGTAAAACAATAGCTTCGTGTTCACTTGACATTAGCAGGTAGAATTTAAGCATACGTGGTTTATGGAAGTACTTGGGCTAAAAAAGTTCCGTTTCTTATTTCATGGTACATTGGACACACAAGAACAAAATGCGATTCAGTTTCTGGTGTGTTTCTGCAGAACGGGCAAACTTTATCATTATCACTGTTCTCTATATACTGTGAAAAATTTGATTCAGAGGGGATATTCCAATTCGAAATCTTGCAAATGTTCTTCGAATTTGTACGTTCTTAACGAAATACATATAAGGGCTGATAATATATGTGCTCTTGACTTGCGAATGAACACTGTAAATTCTTGAGACTGCAAGGAAGCATGCAAATTCTGTTTATAACAATCCATCAATCTCTGTTTGCGTTCTCTCATAAACAAATTAATGCTACCAACACACTGTGCCTCCCAAACGACACCAAAACCAAATATATAAAACATTGCGAACGTTGCAGGCCCATCTGGTACAGGTTTGCCTCTGTAGGGGACAAAAACATTCTATACACCTTTTTTTGAAGCTTATCCTCATTTATATATACCACCTGCAGCCAAAATGTAACACACCTAGAATATGTGTTGACAAAAATGGGAAACCTACTAATTTCTCCATATACTAATGTCTTGGAGACTGTGGATGAACACCCATAAACCAATGCAGACAAATGCACTCTTTCTATGCACTCTTGGTCATGTGTCAGTCCACAAATTTCTAAGCCGTACGTAAAAATTGGCTGAATTTGACAATCAAACATTTTCAAGAATACATTTTGGAGAATGTTCTCCAATGGACCATAGGAATTTCATAATAACAGAAATACCCTTTTCAGCGTGATATGCGAGATCTTGTATCGTGGGCTGAAAAGATAGCTTTATTGTTAGATATATTCCTAAATATTTGTACATGCTCACAATTTCTAACTTTTCTTCTCCTAAATACCATTTTTCATTCATGGAAAGATATCGCCATTTCTGTAAAATAATAATACTAGATTTCTCCAGGTTAATTATAAGATCTAGGCGCTTAGACGTAAAAGTATATTTAGTTGTGTCCTCAGACCTATGACACTATCCGAAAACAATGCTACATCGTCAGCAAAGAGCAGAATAAACAGTTCTACAATATCAGGATACAGCTCAATTCGATGTCCACCATTACTGATGACATCTTCAGTTAGTTCATTAATGAACAAGGAAAACAGGACAGGCGAGCATACTTCACCTTGCATAAGGCCATGTGGGCAGAAGAAAATTTCAGATAGATCACCACCTGCCTGAACACGAGTCTGAAAAAGCGTGCATTCTTTCAGTTGCCTAGGCAATTTTTCCATTAATACCATTGTTACTATAGATTTTGCATAGTTTCTGTCTATCAGCTGCACTGTATCAAATGTTTTACGTAAATCGATAAAGCAACATATAATTTTCTGTGTCTTACATGTTGTGTTTCTGAATCAATGCCACGAGCGTAGAAACATGATGTACTGTGCTTTGCTCTAAATCCAGCTCGTTCTTCGCCGTTTATTGGTTATCATCGATCCATTTAGTAATTCTTTTATTTAACTCAAACCTATATAATATGCTACATACATTCAGTAGTGAGGTTCCCCTGTAGTTGGCAGGTATGCCCCTTTCTTAAATACAGGTTGTAAAATTCAAAAAGGCTATTCATCAGGATACAGGCCATTGTCAAAAATATAGTTGAAAAATTTAGTCAAAAATGTCACAATAATATCAACACTGTATTTGTAAAATTCTCCTAGCATACCATCTGGTCCAGTTGCTATTTGTCTCTTTAATGCTTTGATTGCACTTTTATTTCATTATCAGATATTTTCTCGTTGAGAGGGTCAGTGTTAATATGAAAGTCAGCGTGGGAGACACATTCAAATCGATCGCTACCAACATTGCCCAGAATATTTTTATTTGCTACAATATTGAATACATTATTAAAGTGGTTATACCAGAGTTCAATGGAAATCGTTGATTTGGTAGATTTAAGTTTGACAGATCGAATGGTATCCCAGAATTTCTTGGGATTCTTCAAGTTATCTTGTAAAGACAATATAGCATTTCCTTTATGGCATTTTTCTTTTGCCTAAGTAACTCCTTATAGGCTGTTCTCTTTACACAATATGCTGCCCTGTCCTTATCATTATGGGACCTTGAGGTCTTGTGTAAATCTACTGTTAATAATGTTCTGCTTTGTTTGCACTCAAGGTCAAAGCAGACCCTATTTTTTCTCGGTTCCAAGGAACATAGTTTCCTCATACATTCTCCAGCATATCTGAAGCACTCATGAAGTCTGCACGGGGCAAGGTTTATATCAGACTCAATTAAAAATGTTGCCTCGTTCAACAGACCTTGGACAAACTCGGTTTGCGTCAAAGCGGAAAACGTAGCATGTTTTTGGTCCTCACATTTATACTTTCAAATAGTAGTCTTGTTCATTTCTTTTCTTTCGACAACAATTCATTACTGGTTGCAAAGTGAAACGACTGCAGGCGGAAATCTAAACAAATCTTAAGTAAATGTCAGCAAACCGCCCAGAGAATTTGGACAAACGAGTCACAAGACAAACCACAACGCGTTTCGACCTCTTAGGTCTTTCTTAAGGTGCAACAAAAATGAAAACAAATAACGAAAATGCACTTAGCTTTGATCGCTTCTGTGTTCAGCGCAAAAAAGAAGGCGTTGAATGAAAACGAGGCTGTTGCCTTCTCAAGGATTTAGGTAAATTCAAGAACTGGCTTTAACAGAGCCAGTTCTTGAATTTACCTAAATCCTTTCGACTAATATTTGAAAAAGAAACAGAAAAGATGGACGGCCTAGGTTTGTGATGCATTCATGACCCATTGCTTTTACATGAATGTTAAAGATGAGAGCTTTGCCTTCACGTGTATCACCTTTCTCAGGGGTCAAGGCATACAGTATTTAGACTCAGAAGAATCTCTCTCTCTCTCTCTCTCTCTCTCTCTCTCTCTCTCTCTCTCTCTCTCTCTCTCTCTCTCTCTCTATGTGTGTGTGTGGTGTGTGTGTGTGGGTGGATGGGTGTGCATGCGTAGGGGAACGCGCGCGCGCGCATGTGTGTGTGTGTGTGTGTGTGTGTGTGTGTGTGTGTGTGTGTGTGTGTGTGTGTGTGTGTGTGTGTGGGTGTGTCACTGTGTGTGTGGGGGGGGGGGGGGGGAGGGGGTGTGGTGTGTGTGTGTGTGTGTGTGTGTGTGTGTGTGTGTGTGTGTGTGTGTGCGCGCGCGCGCGCGCGCGCGCGTCCATGTGCGCGTATGACAAGTCTGCATGCTTGCTCACGTGTATGCGTATTCCTTTGTTCCTATTATGGCCCAGCATTCCTTTCATTTCCCCATTCTCGCCTTCTGGCCCCTCTATCGCACACTCACACTCGCATATACACGCGCTTAGGCACACACGGGTTTAATGATCTGAAGTATTTTTTTTTTCTTTTCCAACAGCTGTTGAACATAGGACAATGGAGACATCTGACGTGGGCTTAGTGAGTATAAACGTGGTTAAAATGAAATGTTAAGGGTGATACTACTCGAGTGGAAACTCGCCTTTGTGTATTATTTTGTTTGACAAATTAATTGATTCCGACTGACAAGTTTTACTAGGATTGAGATGGTTTGTGAAATCCTTTCACGAAGACACATGACGGAGATCCTTGTGTTAGATGGCTCTTGTGTCGTACCTATATAATATTTATAGTAAGCGTAGCCCTTAACAAGATTACGAGAGAAGCCATTGCATTGAAAGACTGTGATTCATGCCTGTTGAATAAAATGCTACACAGCAAAGTGAAGGAACTTTGTAAATGTATTGTCTTCAAGGTGAAAATTCAACATGGAAAACTTACATATCATAAAGTAGCAGTGTGCTGGAAATGGATAGAGTGGTCAGTGTGTAAGCCCACACTTTAAAGTAGTGCAGTGCAGGAAAGTGTAGAAAGGTCAGTATGTAAACGTACGTCTCAAAGTAACATGTAGCAGGAAAGTGTAGAAAGGTCAGTATGTAAACGTACGTACATCTCAAAGTAGCATGTAGCAGGAAAGTGTAGAAAGGTCAGTATGTAAACCTACACTTTAAAGTAGCAGGGTGAAGGAAAGTGTAGAATGGTCAAATATGTGCCTACACCGTCTAAAGTTGCAAACTGTGCCAGGGAGGGTAGAAAGGTCAAGAGGCCAGCTCGATACCTCCTGAAAGATTGCTTTCTCTCCACAGTAGAGATGACAGATTTTCAGCATCCAGTTCTGTATGTATAACTCAACTATCCCCATATATCGGTTTTGGTAAGTTCATGCTTTGATTTCACCAGAATCATTCTAATAATAAACAAAAACATTCTGCAGGAACATATGCACGCACGCAGGCATACACGCACGCACGCACAGACACACACAGACAGACAGACAGACAGACAGACAGACACACACACACACACACACACACACACACACACACACATGACAAATATCGACAGGGCGCTTTTCCTACCGTTTAAAATGCCATAATCCGCCAAGACCCACACATGATTTCAGTCTGTTGAGAGGTGACCTTTTTGTCCTGTGTCTCACATGAAGAAGCAGGAAATGAATGGCCAGACAACTTCTGTGAAATAAAAGTACTTGGTCTTCAGTGCTCAGCCAATGCTAATGAACCTAAGGACTTGATGTCTGTACTGTATTGATGTCTGGCAGTATATGAACAATTATACTAGAGATTTTATAACTGAAGGTAAAATAAGTTGTGTTCACGGGTCACCCAGGGTGGCATTTGACGAGCAAAAAATCCAAAGCACACATGCTAAAAAAAAAACGAAATGTGTAGGGGTAGCTAGCCTGAAAAATCATTTAACCAGCAGTTCTACTCACATGGATTCATGCTATGTGTTGCAGGGAAAGAAGGATTTCAGCAAAAAAGAGCATTGACGTTTCCACTGAAGAATCCGTTTCCAATGATGAATACGCACATAATTACGTGCGATCTGGGGAAAAAAGCATTTTAAGAACATACGTCTGAGCTATGAAATGATGTTGCAGTTTGGTGAGTATACAAAATGTTTAAGCAGTCAATTGATGGTAGCGTGTAGTGAGTTGTTATGTAATCTCATAATGTTTATCAGATGCCATTAGGATATTCTTTGTAAAATCAAGCTTAGTGTGACATACAGAAAAGTTAATGTGGTAGCGAGTCGCCTGTCTGGATGAGGAATGAGAGATTGTCCGAATAAGCTTGGATTTGTCTGACATGTTGTAGACGATAGCTCTATGATATGCGTTGTCAAATACGTCAAATGAGAAAGCACGGACAATCTTTTGAAGTTTTCTCGTGAGATGAAATATATTACACATGTGTTAATAGCATTGTATGTACTGAGGTGTTCAGGTGCAAAGTTTTCCTTTCACTGGTTCCAGTGGAAAGTCATTTGACATTAGAACCTAGTGTCGTTGATTTGTTGTGTGGCTGGATTTGTTACTGATCAGAATTTTGGAGGTGAAGGGGTGTGGGTATGCTTTTGATTTGGTGTTTGCGCACCATATTGTGCAATTTTAACTATTGCAAAAAGCGAAGCTTAAACCTGTATGCACAGTACACTATGACGGACATAACCAGGCCAGCATTGGCTCACTTGTAAATTTTCATATTCATTTGTTGTTCTTTTTTCCATGGGGGGAGAGAGAGGAAAGTAAATGGGGGGGGGGGGGGGGGGGGGGGGGGGGGGGGGGGGGGGTGTTCTGTGGTTTGAGGATGGAGGGCGGACACACACACATGCACACAGGCACGCACGCTCAAGCTTAGCGTGTTGTGTGTGCATGTATACTGTACCGACATCTTATTCATTGCTGAATGATAAATGCACGCTTTCAGATTCATCTTTTTTTTTTTCTTTATAAACAAAGCTTCGCGTGTTCAGTTCAGTTTTATGCTGACAGCTTTTTCTTAGATGAAAAATGAGTGTACACTACCAACTTCATATTCGTAGAATGAATGTAGACAGTACTGATGAATGAAGGGACACAAATGTGGACAGTGGTCATCACTGAAATGAAATGATGTAGACAATGAATGAAATGTAGACAGCACTGGTGAATGAAAGAACACGAATGTGGACAATGGTCATCTCTGAAGTGAAATGAATGTAGAGAGCACTGGTGAATGAAAGAACACGAATGTGGAACAATGGTCAATGTGGACCATGGTCTTGAAGTGAAATGAATGTAGACAGCACTGGTGAATGAAAGAACACGAATGTGGACAATGGTCATCTCTGAAGTGAAATGAATATAGACAGCACTGGTGAATGAAAGAACACGAATGTGGACAGTGGTCATCAAGGAAGTGAAATGAATGTAGACAGCACTGGTGAATGAAAGAACACGAATGTGGACAGTGGTCATCGAGGAAGTGAAATGAATGTAGACAGCACTGGTGAATGAAAGAAACACGAATGTGGACAGTGGTCATCAAGGAAGTGAAATGAATGTAGACAGCACTGGTGAATGAAAGAACACGAATGTGGACAGTGGTCATCAAGGAGGTAGGTGGCTGTAGACGTTGTGTCTTCCACTGATGCAGGACTGCTAGCATTGAAGCCTGAGTTCATGAAAGCCCAGACGGGGGACTGCCGAAACACGCAGTGAAGGACCCTGTGGAACTGGACTCGGATGAGGACTGGACCTCCTAAACCCAAACGTAAAGCAGGTAGGTCTTTGCTTTATGAGTATCCGTATATACTGTAATATGATGTGTCAGCGCTGTTACTAGCCATGGTTCTTTTCTGTTAGTTGTAGGCACGTTATCATGTAGGAGAATGCGTATCCTTGTACATATTATCGATTCTGCTCATCTCTCAGTAAGCCCCCCCACCCCCCCCCCCCCCCCTCCCCCCCCCTCTCTCCCCCCCCCCCCCCATATAATATATATATATCATATCCCCCCCCCCCCCCGTCCCCTGCCAACCCTCCCCCCCCACCTTCTCCCCCCCTTCCTTCCTGTCCTTCATCTCTCTGGGGGTGGTAGATCCCCCCGGCCTCACTTACTTCCCCATCGCCTTCATCAACACCTTCCTCTTATCCTCTCTATCTCTCTCTCTCTCTCTCTCTAATCTCTCTCTCTCTCTCTCTCTTTCTGTCTCTCTCACTCTTCCTACCCCTTTCCTTTTTAAAAAGATGTTTTATTGAAACAAAAGGATGATTCCATTACAATACAATGTATAAACTCTGTTCCCTTGAAGTTACTCAAAGAGCACATCCATAAATATGTTTACATTTCAATGGGTATATTTTGTTGAATCGAAAGAGTCGCGTTGAAACATGAAAAAAGATTCATGCAAAAACAGCTCTTATGCCGATGATTCATGAATGATGCCTTCAGTTGTCACTTTCGCGTGTGTGTAGGCAAGAATGCATCTGCGCACGTCCATGTTCTAATGTGATTTCAGATACGAACAAATATTACAGGAACGAGCTGAATGGGCCAACGCATAATGACAGGGTAGTGTCTGCCACTTAGGCAAGTATGGAAAAGAGCGGCTGATGGTGACGTGCCATGAATATGTGGCTAGATGCTTTGTAAAATTTGGTGCGCAGAAAGCACATGCTAGTGTCAGAGCTTTTGACCACAAAGAAATTTAAAGTTCTTCTTGAATTTTTTTTTCAAACGTTAAAGTTCAATATTCAGAAAATTGATATATAACAAGTCCGCGAACATTTTGCCATTAATGTTGTTTTTGTTTTTTTTCGTGTAAAAATTCTCATATTTCGAGGAGAGAGGAGAGAGAGAGAGAGAGAGAGAGAGAGAGAGAGAGAGAGAGAGAGAGAGAGAGAGGAGAGAGAGAGAGAGAGAGAGAGAGAGAATGAATGCCAAAACGCTGGAGTGAAGCGGTGCGCCTGTCAAACAGACAGGTCAATCGTGCGCTTCAACTCCAATATTTGACTCTGTGGGTCTGTTTGCTTGACCCTTGGACTAGAAAACGCTAACTCTATTTGCAATGGGGGAAAAAACACTGGGCGAGTATTACTTACTGAGAGTTCTTTAAGGGCCCAAAATTCATACTTTAGACATATTTTAAGTGACTCAAAAGGCAAAGATTCTCAAAAACGGGATCGTACATATAGTTCTACTGATTTGTTTTATCTTTTAGCCCTTTCTACTTTGCTGCCCCGTCAAGTAAATCCTTACCATTTTATTTATGTGTGCGAGTATATACATGCACATGTATGTGTGCATGCGCGTATGTAAGCACGGTGAACAAAGTGCGTGCGTCTTGAAGAGTAAGCGTATGATCATGCACGCCTGAGCATGGTCAGGTTTACATGTATCGTGCATGTAGCCTACACGTGGATCTTGCGTGTGTGAAGAACTAGTGCATCTGTATGTAGTTAACTATGGTAAACCCAAGGGAGCAATTGTTCAGGAAACTTCATACGTTGCATTTTTGCTACAAAAGGAAAAATAAAAAACATGAAGAAAAAAAAAAAAAACTGAACGCAATAATGATACAAACAGTCGCAATCATCAATTGATGTTTAAACC
>JADBJO010011717.1:27500-30000 GCA_016801955.1 Conus betulinus | reverse complement strand
GATCCTCACTCACATTCCCTGAGGGAAGTATGAACAAAGGTAGGTATCCTCACTCAGATTACTTGAGGCACGCATGCACAGACGTTGGTATGCTCACTCACATTTTCTGAGTTAGTATAAACAGAGGTAAGTATCCCTACTTTTATTCTCTGAGGCATGTACAAACAGAGGTAGGGATCCCCACTTTTATTCCCTTAGGCAGGGAGGAACAGAGAAAGGTAGTCTCACTCACATTCCCTGGGGCAGGTACAAACAGAGGTAGGGATCTTCACTCACATTCCTTGGGGCAGGTACAAACAGAGGTAGGGATCTTCACTCACATTCCCTGGGGCAGGTACAAACAGAGGTAGGGATCTTCACTCATATTCCCTGGGACAGGTACAAACAGAGGTAGGAATCCTCACTCACATTCCCCGAGGCAGGTACACACAGAGTAAGGCATCCTCATTCACCCTCCCTGAGGCAGGTACAAAGTAAGGTATCCTCACTCACATTCCTTTAGGCATGTATTAACAGAAATTAGTTATCCTCCTTCACATTCCTTGACGCAGGTGTAAACAGAGGTAGGTATCTGTCAGAGAGTGATTCGATGAGGGAGATGGTTTGCAGGGGATAGAGACAAGACTTACAGGAGTGAGAAGAAAAGAAACCCTATGGAGTTAGAGATGGACAGTCAAGAAAAGGAACTGACGATGTTAGATAAGACATGCCCCCTTAACCCTGAACATAAATATGTATGTACATACAAATAGCAACAACGACACAGGCTAATGACCAGTCATACAAACATTCATTCATTCATTCACCCATGACAACAAATTTTGATATTACTCTACTCCGACGCGCCTTGCACTCTATCAGTCATACATCTACTCTAACACACACTCATACACATTCACTCAACCCAGTCCTATGACCCATAAGTTAATTGGGTCACTATATTGATTTGTATAGTCCCGTCACATAATTCCTCCTCAAACTGTCCAGGGAATATGGGAAGAACACCTTTCTTTTCACCAGGGTAGCATCTACGATAACAAATAAAAAAAAAATTAAATTTTAAAAAACCCTGCGATATTCAGTGTTCAGTCCACCAGGATTCAAATGTTTATCCAGTAGATCTACATGCCGAGAACCAACACTGATGCTATCCCATGCGTGGAACCACTGAAGCCAACCCAGCGTTAATGCAGTTCAATGTCGCCCTCCCAGCTTGATGGATAACACGTAGCTAACCCAGTTACCCATCCCGATGTAGATGAAGCATCTCTCTGTCGCTCACCTCAAAAGCAGATTATAGTTCCGCCTTGCAGTAGCAAAAGTAAGTCTCTCCGATGCTCTCACCCCACATTTAACACATAGTCTAACTTTGGCATAGTAGTAAAAGTTAATCAATTATTCACCCCACAGCAAATGTTCACCCCTCTAGTCACTCAAATTGCAGTAACAAAATATAACAAATACTTTAGAGCCCACCCCATCGTAAACCACTTCTCTGACCGTTTGTTCGCCGGACGTAGACCTCTGAAAATTCTAAATGATCGTAGTCCTTCGGTAGGGAAGGGAAAGGGGTATGAGAAAAACGGTAGGTGGAATGGGATACAAAAAATGAATGTAGAATGGGATCTAGGGATTTCCAGAGCAGTACAATATGGACTGTCCAGACGTACCGACTCAGGATGCTGTAGGCCAGCGCATAATAGCCTAGCGCAGAACAGCTCAGCGCGACACAGTGTAGCACACAGCCTGCGTCGCACAGGATAGCACAGCTCGCGTAGCATAGGATAGCACGCCACCTCATGTGACGAATCTTATATAGACAGTTGCCCAGTCTGGATTCAGATTCACTGCTAGAATCTACATAGAATTCTAGGCTGAACAACACAACCTAGACAGTTTCTCTCACTAATTGAGAGACTAATCCTACGTTTACATAAAGAATGCAACGATCCCCCTTCCTAAGCCTAGTTTAGCCTCCAAGGGCTCCAGTAGTCCTAAAACTATTAATCTCGGCGGTTACCAAACCTCTTTTAACTCCAATGCTGAAGATCTAATCTGTCAACAATACAGTGACGTTTAACCGGGACTCTTCCCAAGCAATAAATCTAAACATCTGCATAGAGGTGGACTAACTAAACATACATATAGAGGAAGCTATCCTGACATATATGGTTGTGTGAAGTGACTGGCGGGTCCACACTATTTTCCAGGGCTTAACATAATATATTTCGAGAAATTGATATCCCAAAATAAAAATACTCATGCTCAAACATGAACGAATCAACATATTATGTATTAAGAACTACAAAGCAGAAGAGGAAGCCCTGGTGCATGCTGCAGACATCTGCAGCAGCAAAGCAGGCCCAGACAGCCAGGTTGTCTTCCTTACAGACGCCTTGAGCGTGCTGCAGGCAGCAAACAACAACAACCTGCCAAAGTTAGAAGATGCTCTATACAATATCAAGTGCACCAGAACCGTAATGCAATGGATTCTGTCTCA
>JADBJO010011717.1:20000-22500 GCA_016801955.1 Conus betulinus | reverse complement strand
CAAAGGGACCCTTTTCAATACAACAACAATGAAGGGGATATCATAGGAGCGTTAAGGAGTAGAAGATGCGAAAGAAACAATGCTACAACCAAACAAATCGTTCAACGCCTTAAGGAATATAGACACTGAAACAGCCTGGAAAGAGAAACGCAATGTTGTAAGAAGATGGCAAAGAGAGAGAGAGAAAAAACCTTGCCCTGATCTACCTATTAAAACGGACATGAGTCAGAAAACTGAACTGTTCGAAAGAGTAGCGGAAGAATCAAACGAAACCAAGTGGCAACAATTTTGTCTGTCACTTATTTATGACACATACTGACTCAGTTCTGGTAAGAAAACACGAACCAAACGCAACCCCAGATATCTAAGACGCTGATGGGATCACAAAACTCAAAGACACATTTGGAGAAAGGGTCGGCTCTACTTAAACGTTTCATAGCACAGAGTGATCAAAGAAATCTGGAGAAAAAGAAATATTTGACCAAGTTAAACCAACATCTAGCTGAGACTGACATTGATGATGAATTACAGCATATGAACTGAATTGCGCAATAGCTGAATGCACTAAGGATAGTGTTCCAGGACCAGAAAAAGTACGTATGCAGATATCAAACAGCTCTCAGAAGAGGAGAGAGCCAACTCTTCATTCTCTACCAGGAGAGTTTTGATAAAGGCTATGTCCCAGAAGACTGGACGCACACCTACCTGAAAGCTTTACCAAAGCCAGGAAAAGATCATCATCGGCTGAATGGCTATTTCATACTCACTAAGCAAAATATAGCAAGAAAGCTCATGGAACAAATCACAGCAAGAAAACTGGCAAGAGATCATGAAAGTTGACAAATTCTATCAAATCAAGGAGGCTACAGAACAGGTAAAAGTACATGGGAAAAACGCGACCGCTTTTGCCCATGAAGTACACGAAGGATTCCAAGGAAAGAAAGAAACTAGCTGTTGCAATAGATCAGGAAGACGCATACACCAAAGTCCAGGTCTCACTTTTCATGGAACTCCTCCGTGACAATGGAGTCAACAAGACACTTACACGATGGATAGCACCGGCACTTCAGGAGCGAAACGTCATCCTACGATTTGGAGACTGGATGTCTGAGCCTCATAAACTTTTCATGGGATTACTTCGAGGTTCTTCTTCTCTCTTGCCTTTACAGTAAAGGCGTTGCAGAACTCAACAGAAACGGAAATGCTCGAGAGTTGACACTAACAGATGACGGTCAGATCTACAAAACGTCAAAGAATGCTGAAGAAAGGACAGAAGCAGTTCAGCAATAGTTGAACAACATTGCTCAGTGGTGTCAAGAAACTAGGTCATCCATCAGCCGTACAAAAGCCCAGACGTTAGTCTGCACTCTCAACAACGAGACATCAGGACAAGTACCCTCACCAGTTTCCTTCACTGGAATACCAATTGAATCAACAGACAACCGACGCTATTTCGGTGTAAACATTGACAGAACGCCAAGTTTTAGACAGAATATTGAGAATATTGTTCTTCTCTGAAGGTCATCATTAGACATCAAAGTACTTATGTTCAATGAGTAGCGTCGTCGTATATATCCATTTTGTTTATGATAAGTTTTTTTTTAAACGTATTCCTGATTTTATCGTAACGTTTACAACAGTATAAAAAATGTACTCGTCTTCTATTATATTGCAAGTTGTACATTTCCTGTCTTCACGCTTAATGTGGGAATATCTACCTCTGTGTATTGCGAAATCATGTGCGCTAATTCCTAATTTACAAAGTTCTTTCCTGTAATGTTTACATGTGCATTTGATGAGGTATGGTTCAAGCCTACATTTATTACCGATGTCATTATAAAATCTAACTTTGGTGCTCTTTTTCTTTTTCTTTTTCCCAAAAGTGTATATATTCACTTTGTAACTATTTCTCTGTTACATAACGCATTCTTTGAGGGTTAAGTGTACTTTTGGTTAGTCCATACATGTGTCATTCCAATATTACTTAAGATCTTCTTTACAGAAGATTTCTATGAACATGATGGGTCAAGATATTTGTACGCTTCTCTTAGATATGAGTCTTCCTTTGATTCCATTATATGGATCCAAAACATTACTACCTGACTCATTATTTCTTGACACAAGGGAAATCTTCGAAGTTCAGCTAGTACTGGCAATTTCATTGCTTTTCTGTGTACGCCTAATATATGTCTGCAAAATTTTACATGTACGTTCTCGATCGGATTATTGGATAATAAGTATTTGTAATAAATGTCGAACATTGCAGTCTGCTTTTCAACATGTCCTATCTTTTCTATAAATGGAAACCAAACTTCTGCGCCATAAAGCATAAGTGGTGAAATCAAAGCATCAAAGAGTGTTGCTATTGATGATACATTGACATGTTCTCCATTTACTTTACGTAGTAAGGAATGTACAGATTTATTTACCTTGTTTTGCTATATGATCTTGCGCTTTATGTAACCCCCTCCACTGTTATGAAGAATTATTCCTAAATACT
>JADBJO010011717.1:7500-10000 GCA_016801955.1 Conus betulinus | reverse complement strand
CCCAGCTTCTGGTTCAACCACAATGTGCAGCGTGACCAGGATCCCAGTTGTTTTTTTTTCCTGGGAATGAAGAGTGAATGACTTGAGATCAAAGAGTTTACTAAGAATTGACTAGGCCTTCTCTGTCCCTTTGTCTTCCTCTGCTCTTGACTACAGGCAGTCCTGAGGGGTCTGTGAAGTTGCACCTCTGCATGCCTGGTATATGAATTCCTCGCTTGCCGAATCAAATTTTGACAACCTGTCATTTACCGATCAGGGGTGAGAGGGGGAGGGATTTAGTCTAGTCACCAATCGCCTCGGGAATTGTTTGAACCTAATCAGCACAGGATAATTCATGCATCCGTATAGGTGGCCATGAACACCAGTTAATTTATGCATCTGCATAGGTGCCCATGAGCACGTGTAGGTGTCTGCGAGCACGGGGATTGCGGGGTGATTGCCTTTGTGTCAATTACAGCCACACGTGGTTCAGGTGGGGGAGGGGGGGGGGGGGGGTGGTGGTGGTGGTGGTGGCGGTGGAGAGCGTGGCAACATGCCTTTGTGTCGCAGGGTAGAGAGCGGGGGCGGGAGGGGGGTGGGGTGAGACAGGCTATTGTTAGAACACACATCCCACGCAGCGTAGTATCACACAGCATGGGGAGGGAGGGTTGAGAAGGGGGGGGGGGGGGAGGGAAGGGAAGGGCCGACAAGAACGAAAAGCGTCACGCATTTACCGTGACGCAATTTTCCTTGTAGCAGATAGTCGACGCCGTGCGACACACACCGTTCTAAGAGGGGGGAGGGGGTAAGGGGGGTAGGGTGGGGGTGGGGGGGGGGGAGTTTGAGAGAGGAGAGTGGGCATAGATTTGAAATCTATTCTTTGGTTTGGTGTTTTAGTGGGACTGATTGGATGGTGTTGTCAAGCGTCACGTCACATCACATGTGTGTGTGTGTGTGTGTGTGTGTGTGTGTGTGTGTGTGCTCACGCGCATAAAATAGAGAGAGAGAGGAGGGGGTGTGGGTATGGGGGTGTGTAAGGTGTGGTGTGTGTGTGTGTGTGCATACTGCCAAGGCACTGGAATAATATACCGTCAATGCCTTTATCTTTTAGTATTGGCCCAAGCAGATTTCTAGAATTTAATTCGAAAGATTTCTCAAATTAATGAAAGGTACACATAACTTATGATTACATCAAAATTGCTTTTGAAAAAACGAGCTAAAAAGGTAAACATGTGATCAATGGTAGAATAATATGTTTTGAAACTAGCTTACTATTACTAGGTATGATTGACCCATTTCTGTAATCTGTTGTTGGTGAGGGAACTGTACAATTTCCAGCTTATATCTGAGAGTGAAATCCCTCTGCAATTACCAGGAGCATTTACTGCACCTTTCTGAAATAGTGGAATGATAAAGAAGTGGAGTAGTCTTTGCTCCCATAAGGAAGCCTAACACAGAGTAACTTTTATTCAAGACTGGTACAGCCTTTTAAACTTGAATAAAGTCAGACAAATACAGAGACGAACAATCTAATAGTGGGGGGAAACAAGCACAGGCCAACAACTAAATTGTCTTCACAGTAATGGCTTGGCAAAACTTTGAACTTAAGGAAGGAGGGGGGAAGGGGGGGGGGGGGGAGGAGGCTGAAGATGTAAAATCTGGGAACATGAAATTAAGAAAATATGAAAACTCTTCACTGGCTGCATAAGGGAACCATCACAATCCTTTTTAAAGGCAGATATATTTGTATTGCCTGCTCCGAGGCCTTTCATCCGCTGGGTCGGAACTCATCAGGGAGAGAACGGCTGGCTGTATCCGCGCTCCTGGCGTCAAATAGAGGCACACCACAGTCCATAATACCGTGGTGTTCTCACCACCAAAGGTGCAAAAAAGAATCCAACAGCACCCCCGAAGCAGTGAGCGAAAAGTAGTAGAGGAAACCAAACAAAAGTGTGGGGAGGAAAAAAAGTTGCTGAAAAACTACAGATATTATGCAAATAGTATAAAATGTAGGGGGCAATCTTTGAGCCTACACTTGAGGATCCACCCAAGGATGCAAGGGAGATCAAAAGACAAACACAAAGACAGACAGAAGCAAATACAAATAACCTCGATTTAATCAAAACGAAGTTGGAAATGAAATGAGGCAGGGAACAGTAAACAATAAACAGTAAACAAGTGGGGTACTCTTTGCTCCCATGAGGAACCTAACACAGAGTAAGTTTTATCAAGACTGGCACAGCCTTTTAAACTTGAATAAAGTCAGACAAATACAAAGACACAACAATCTAATAGTGGGGGGGGAAACAAGCGCAGGCCAACAACTCAATTGTCTTCATAGTAATGACTTGGCAAAACTTTGAACTTAAGGAGGGGGGGGGGGGGGGGGGGGGGGGAGGAGGTTGAAGATGTGAAAACTGGGAACATGAAATTAAGAAAATATGAAAACTCTTCACAGGCTGCATAAGGGATTAGGCTCAAAGATTGCCCCCTACATTTATACTATTTGCATAATATCTGT
>JADBJO010011716.1:37500-62790 GCA_016801955.1 Conus betulinus | reverse complement strand
TTTGGTCCTTCTGAGTTCCTGAGGCCCAGATTATTCTTGGGCATAATGAATGCGCTCGCGGTGGCGTGTTATCCTGGCAATGATGTTCAGTCGGTGCAGCCCCACCTGCTTGTCAACATGCTTCCCAAGTAGACAACGAAACTCTCCTTCCCTGATGGGATGTTCACCCACGACTGGACGGGCTGCTTTTTTTTTTTTTTTTTTTTTTCACAGCCTGTGGCTGTTGATCTTCATCAGCTCGGTCTCCTCATTGTTTCTTCTAAGACCCTGTCAGCTCACGGATGTTGACTCAAGGCAGGTGCGTCTCGTCCTTGCATCACGACGCCTCGTGATGCACTGTGGGAGAGGAGACCAGGTACGTCGCAACAAGTAAGCCCCGTCCTTCGCTGCAGTGTCCATATGTATACATTGTCTTGACCTGTTGATTATGTGCAGTCTTCATGAGCCACGGCGACACTAGCGAGGAAGAGGAAAGGCTTGACAACAGGCAATCCCGGTGCGCACTCCTGTCTATTAACCTCCAAAACAGTTATTTGACAACTGCGCCTGCTGAGCCACCCTGCCATGTTCATATCACTGACAGGTGACAACGGATGAGAGAGCATGATATTTCAAGTATCCATAGTGTTAAGTAGTTACCATAGTGTTCTCTATTACACTGTCCGAAGGCCTTTTCATAGTCGATGTGAATTCGATGTAAAGAGGCCGAGTTCCACTCCAAGGTCTGGTCGATGAGATACTCGAGGCCTGCAGTAATGAATCTTGTCGCGCTATAAGGTTATCTGCTTTTGCCGGAAGCCCCGACTGCCCTCCTGCGTCTCAGAGACTTTGGTCAACCGCTTTTCATCATCTCCAATAACACTCTGCTTTAGAACCTTAGCTCGGCACTGACGAACAGAGCATGTGACGCCCTATATAGGATTACAGTGGTAAGGTCGCCTATCTTGGCAGCTTTGATGACAATGCCTTCCCTCCACTCTGCTGGGATGTTCTCTTTTAGTAATTCTTGCTGAAGAGGCTGCTGCAGCAAGGTGACAGCTATACCACCATCACTTTAATGGCTTCTGATGGGATCATCTCAATGGCCGTCTGCTTCCCCGGTCAGCGTCCTGCTGCTGACTTACATTCCTCAGATATCTGCTTTCGACGATTTCTGGACAGTTGAGAGGGCCAGTTCTGTTTCCGCTGGTGAAAGGGCAGAATTGTAGGTGCGTGCCTCTAGGAGCGGCGAGGGTTTAGTAATTCCGTTGAAGTGTGCGGTTTGTTTGTAGCCCATCGCTTCAATAATCGTTCTGTGGTTGTGAGGGTCTTTACCGTACTTGTATTTGACTTTGTTGCATGCAGTCTGTTGGAAACGCCCGCCAGCTTCTTGTGGGGTGTAAAGCTCTCTCATGTTGCCCTGTCCTGCAGCATCCTACTGCTGGTCTGGCAAGTCTGTCGATGAGTCCTTCTTATCTTTCATCATACTTTTCTTCACTTCTTTGTCCGCCTGGGTGTAGTCTTCTTGGGCTTGTGCTTTGCTTGATCTTGTCCGGCTCATGTTCAGTGTGCTTTCTTCTCTTTCCTTTGTTCAGTTTCTGAATGGTATCATCAGAGATCCCACTCCTTGTGTTCGGTTTTCTTCTTCCAAGTACCTCCTCACAGGTCTCATGCCAAAGTTTCTGGTATGTTGCCACTGGTTCTCGATGTGCTGTGCTCTCCTCTTCAAGCAATTCTTCAAGTAGTTGGAACCTGTTGGTAAGACTGATCTGAAATTTCTCCTTTATTTCTTTACTGCTGAACAGTCCACATTTGTACTTGTCCTGTGCTGCATTTGTTGATGTGTACTCTTGAGTCGGAGTCTCACTGGGAGTAACAAGCAGGGGTGGTCTGATGGCAACGTCAGCACCCCTTATCAGCACCCCTCATCACCCTCACATCCCGCCATGATCGCCTGATTTCCTGCTGATGCAGATGGTGGTCGATCTGATCTCTACGTGACGTGGTCTGGGGATCTCCATGTGGCCTTGGTGGATGCGCTTGTGAGGGAAGATGCTGCCTTCTATCATGCAACTGGTTCAATGCACACAGCGAGTCTGCAAAGCGTTGTCAGATCTCACTCATCTGCCAATCCCATGTGTCCCCATGATGTCTTCATACCGGGTGTTGTCTGATCCCGTCTTGGCGTTGAAGTTTCCCATGACTATTGTGATGTCGTTTGGCCATCCTCTGTCGTCCAGCACAGCTTGTTACTTGCTGGCCGGTAGAAATCATATTTCTATCTTCCTCCTCTGCATCATTTGTGGGGAGCCATGGGATGGATGTTCAGGCTTGATGTGTTTCTTCTGGTACTAAACTTGCTTGTGATGATACAGGAGTTGATAGGTCCAGCCGATGAGTGCCCTTGCTGAGCCTCTGGTGTCAGCATCAGGGCCACGCCTTCTGTATGTGTGCGAAGTGTGTGTGTGGTCGCTGTGTGGCGGGGGGGGCAGGGGGGGGCTCCATTCTGTAGTGTCCCAAGTACAGCAGCCAGCACTCTCCTGATGAAAGTCTCAGCTACTCCTGTCTGTAGCCACCTCTGTGCTCACTCAGTCAGGACTCCTTAATCGTTGTGGTTTCACCTCTCATTGCTATGTGGGATGGTTCGGCCTGCGTCGTGCAGTGTCTTTTTTTTTTTTTTTTTTTTTTAATGTGCCACGTGGCTATCATTGTTGTTTTACTGGGGGTCAGAAGAGGGGGGGGGGTCGGTCTTGCAGGGCTTCCTCTCAGCGTTTACTGCCGACGTCACGAGTCTCTGGCGAGGAGACCCTCCTCTGTCAGGTGACTGTCTTTGGTTTGATGGTTGATGATGCTTCTGCTAACTTGCTTTTGCGTGTCTAGGAAGGGGGTTTTTTAGTTTATTTTCTAGGAAGGGGTGTTAACCCTACGCCAATGTAACACCCGCGGGAGAGTTGTTTAATTAGGTCTGACCTCTACCCTTCGACCGTCCCAGCTTGGGTTGGCCCTACCAGGAGCATACGCTCCCGCTGGCATAGCTCTCAGGGTCATAGAGGTACACAAGCTCCAGACCACGACAAGGAGTATACCGTGTGGAAGTGTTAAGATGATAAACTGAATGATAAATTCTGTCCGGAAAAGCAGTAGGCCCAATTGCTCCTAGGTTGAAACCTTTTACTTTTTTATTTATGAATACTGTTGAGTGTTGGCGCTTTGGTAGTGTGTACAACTCTGAGTCACACCACACTGTGTACTTGGGCCTATTTGTATTCCAAGTTAACTGCAATTAACTTCATAAGAACATTGAAAGAGCTTATTTGACTCTAAAATTGTTTAAGCTTGTATTGCTATACTCCTACCCTTTTTTAAACTCCTCCCAAAGCGAACTATCTCAATCATGGCAGGAAATATTTTATGCTAGTCGAATCCTTTGGGTGAGTGCCCTGAGATCTAACACATTCACTTGACAAGCCAGAGGCCGAGCTGTGAGACGCGACAAGCGGGGAAACTCCCAGCTACTTAATACAGACCAAGATCTCTTTGTTTTAGAATATGGGTTCAATACTAAACCGTGGTGTGGCCATGCCCTTGTAAGTGGGAAAACCACCAACAGCCCAACACCGATGAACAGCAGGTATACATCAGCTGTGAACTGATCAGTAGCACCAACAACTAGTAGAGAGATCAACCTATCCTCCCGTAACACACTAATTTTCTTTAATATGCCCAGTTCGTGCTCACCAGCTTCAACTCATTCAGAACTTTTCCCTCTCTTATGGTCAACAGTGCGCGACCAAAGTCAGCCTGCACCACGCACGCACTGCACACACCCACACACCACACACCCCACACACACACACACACACCCAACACACACACACACCACACACTCACACTGCGCGCCGTGCTGCGCACTTGGAAAATAGGAACGGAACACAGATACCCTTCTCCATGTTAAATAGTACAGTGTCGACGGTATGAATACAAAGAAGCAGAAGATCTATCGACTTTCGCTCGATCCTTCAGTACCTTCACTCACACACTTGACGTGTGTTGCATCTGGCCGGTACCATTGTGGTACCAACAACGCTATTGAATAGTAAGCACAAAAACTTTCCACAACTGAAAATAATCGAAATATGTCAAACACAACCGAAAGGGAAGACAAGTTATATTCAAATGACTTTGAAAATGAATGACAAATTAGTACACAAAGAATTAAAAGAAGAAGACATGACTAAGCTTTATCTATTAAATAACGGAACAAAGAGGAAAGTAAGATTTGAATAGCGAGGTGGGGGTGTGTGTGTGTGTGTTGTGTGTGTTGTGGTGTGCTTTGTGTGTTTTGTAGCGCTGATTATGCCTGCAGGTGTTCTTTGCGGCCTACAGTCGCATGCAATGCTGTTACCAAATTGCGTAAGCAGATTTTGGACACGTGTGGGCATCATCAGCACTTATCTAGCCCGAGACGAGTCTCACCGTCAGTCTTTCCCCGTATTGACCCCAAGAAGTTAAGGCCCGCAGCAATGCGTGCTAGCGTGACAACGCCCCTCAACATCACCCTTCCTCTATCTTGGCAAATGGTTGACTGTCACACACTATCAGTATTGAAATTGCACTATGATGAGGTCAGTCGCGTGGTGGGTGCTATAAAAAAAAAACTATTTAATGGACTGCGATATTGTGTTTACTGTTTGGACATAGCGCGAAGAAAAGGCAACTGAACGTCTTGATTTTCACTACTTAAGATATCGTCCAGCCATCTTCACACGCACTTAGATTTCGTGTTAAGGATTAATATTTGTGTCATCATGTATTTTAAGTGGCCGAGGGCCATAATAACTATAAAAACAAAATGTTTTACGTAATTTAATTATTATAGAAGAAGAGTGATAGTATATGCATCACGTCGTACTGAAGTTGATAACATGTTTTCGTTATTCCTTTAGTTTTTTGTACTGAATTTCGTCTGTTGCGACCCCTTTTGTTTGTAATCAATCCACATAAGGAGCTTTCGACTGCCTTTTTTTTCCAAGAAAGAACTGCAAAAATTTTCTTTTCCCTCTGATTGATAACGATATGTCAGGCCTACTTGTGGGAATTTTGCGTGAATGTGATACGTTTGGTATGCGGGAGTTGTTTATTTAACTCCGGTGGTAGTCGGTTTTGTTTGAAAAGCTGAGAGGCGGGGATGGGGGGAGAGGGTCAATTTTTTTTTTCTAGCGATAGCTCCACTGAGCGTATGCGCGGGTAGGGGTTGAGTCGCCCAGAACTAAGGTTTCATAGCATAGATCAGCGGTAGTCCGGTCGCCAAAAACTAGGTGCTATTACCTAAGAGAGAACAGTTGTATATTGAACAGCTATGCGCAAAGAAACGATTGCCTATGGTAATTACAAATCAAAGGATCATGACAAGAACCACATGCTCGTGCGGCCAGGGTTTGTTCTCACCCCCCCCCTGATGCAGTTGCGTACTTGGGTCAAAGCTGTATAACGAAGTTGTCAGTTATAGCAGAGACACGGAATAGTTGATGAATGATGTCAGAGCGAGGAGACTGGTAGGCAGACTGTAAATTTCATTAAATGTTAATTTCTTCAGCAGAGGAGCTGATACGCCAATGAATATCTCACTACAGTCAGGGTCGGAATCTAAGTTGCCACGGGGTCAGTCAGCGGTCGGGTTTCGGTCCGATATGTCTCTTTCGTTTTCAGGCTCGTATTCTTCAAGTAGCTTATCCAAGCATGTGAGTTAATCCGAATGTGTCGCAGCTTCCGCTCGTCAAAATCGGAGATGTCAATTGACTGCTTATGGAGTCAATAACATCGATATCGTTTAAGTTTCCTCTCGTCAAATCGGACTATGCAATAAATACCCTTCTGGAGTCAATTGCACGGAGATAGGCTATTCTGTAGCCTTCTGGTTCACAGAATAGCATGTTGCTGCCAGATGGGTGATGAAATGTTACAATGAGAGTTCGCATGGAAAGAATATCTTTCACTTCAAAGCTTGTTTTGTTTAGATTGCTTGCTAGGGTGCCTGCATACTTGACAGCATTCGTTTTTTGTGTCAGCAAGACTGGCCATATAATTTCGTATCAGTTCTAACTGATGAGTCATGCACACAAAACGTTGAATTCAAGCGATTCGACAACTTCCACTGGTGTGGGGCGGCAAGCTCGCACGCACACATGCCCACACACACACACGCGCGCATGCGCGCCGCGCGGCGCGTTCATGGTGCGCGCACACGAAAGGTATCAAAGCACAAGCAATATAAACATATACACACAATACATTTCGTCATACCCCCTCCTCCTCCCTCGCTGGCTCTCTCTGCCCTCACTATTTCGGTCAGAGAATAAATTGTCTTTATGAGCCTCAAGCTAACATTCAATTTCAATTCAATTCAAGACACTTTATTTTCTTTCATAAGAACTTTGTGTTGTGGGTGAGAACACATAATACACAATGACATATGAGTACACACATGCACTCACACCTTGCACATGCACGCCCAAATTTAAAAACAATATAAATAAAGAAAGGCTTATTTTTCACATAAAACTAATCAATAACTCCTACCCAACATACACTCCATTTTATATCCAGTCAATTTAATAAAATCAGCTGTACGCTAAAATAAAACTCGTAAAAAAGGGGCCTGCACGCACACAGCACACACACACACACACACACACACACACACACACACACACACACACGCACACACACACACACATTCTACACACGGGGTGAGAACTGAGATATTTTAAAATCATATCACATTATCACACACACCCCCCACCCCCCTCCCCAAAACATCTACACTCTCCATTCTCTCCCCACCCCCTCCCCCCCCACCCATCCCTCTCTCTCTCTATCCAGTCTCTCCCCCTCACCCTCTCCTCTATCTTTATATCACGACAGCATTAAACATTTCACTCAGGATGGTCAGGTCAATGTGATTATTCAATGAACAGATTGAAATAGGCCAAACAAAACTATGATTCAGTCTGTTGGTTTCGCATTTTCAGTTGCCGGAATCGTCGATCTGAAGGCACATCTTTTTATAAAAGGGGAACAGAGGATGGTTTTCATCATCACACAATCTTCTGAGCTTTCTTAGGCACCCTTTTTTCAAACATTTCTCCTAAACTTTGTTGAATTTGCTTAACACCAATAATCTTACAACACCGTTTCGCCACAATCTTTTTCCAGGCAAGCATTTGTTCTTCACATTTAATCCACCATACCACACTAAAAAATGAAAAAGTGATCACAGATTCAATATTGCTTCTGTAGAATGCTTTTAAAACGTCACAGTTCACTCCAAGGTATCTCAATTTTTGTAAGCAATACACTCTTGACTGACATTTTTGTCTTTTATACACAGAGAGAGAATTAGAAGTGAATGTAGTTTGTCATCGAGAACAAAACCTAAGTACTTATACTCAGTCACCCTTTCACCTTGGTACCTGAGAACATCATGAGTCCCCCCCCCCCCCTCAATTCCCCACCCCATGCGGTGTAGGCCTACTAGGGGCGTTTTGTGAAGTTGAACAAAATCGAAACCATGACAAAATATTGATATGATACACAGCGCCTAGTATCCTATGTATGTCACCTTCTGATGAGCTTAACAACGCCCCGGAGCAACTATCCGTCGAATGACCTGTCTTTCATCAATAAGCGAGTTGCGTAGGTTCGCACAAGCGCGAGGATTTCGCCTGCATACGTGCTAATTTAACTCACCAGGAGTTAAAAACAAACCACGCCAGAATGGACTTCCCCCCCCCCCCCCCCCCCCCGCTTTTAGTCCCTTATCCCCCACCGTTTGAATTAAGTATCTCCCACCCCAAAACATTCATCACAATGTCATCACTGAGAAATAAACATTTAATTTACACCCTCTCCCCCCTCTCCCGCCCCCTCTCTCTGTTCTCCCCTCCCCACCCCCCCCACCCTCCACCCTCCCCCCCCCCACCCCCCCCCCCCCCCCCCACCCACAGACACATTACACACCTTTTTTTCAGTCTCTCGCTCACTCTCTCACTCTCCTTACTTGTCTGTCTGCCCTTATGCTGTCTGTCTCTAATCTCTCTCCCTCTCTCGTTAACTTGTCTCTCTGTCTGCCAGTTCTATTTGTTTATCTATCTCAGTGTCTCTGTCTCTAGTGTCTCCCCCTACTCCACCTCTTTCTCTCTGTCTGTTTTCTGGGCTTCTTCTTTTACTCTCCTCCCCCCCCCCTCATCTTCTCTCTCCCCCCTGTCTCTCTCTGCATGCTTCTAGTCAGCTTTGTTTACTATTATTAGGTGTTTATCAAAGACAGATTGGATTAATAGGCTTTTATGTTAGTATAAGATCTTTTATCCTTGTCAAGTAAAGTTTTAAAAGTGTCATGGTGCTCTCTCTAGCAGTGGTGTGGTGTGTGGGTGGGGGGGGGGGGGGGGGGGGGGGGGGGGGGGGGGGGGAAGTGCTGGCATAAGGCCAGAATGACCCCCCCCCCCCCTTCTATTGGTTAACTCCCGCGGAGTCAATCAGGATCAACATTTCTTGATCGAACAGTAACTCCCCAGGAGTTAGTTAGGCACATGCATATTTTTACTAGATTACCCCCTGGGGGGTGGGTGGGTTTAAAATACGCACGTGCCGTGCCTAAACTAACTCTCCGGGAATTAATTTCGATCAAGAAGTGTTGATCCAGATTGACGCCCCTGGGGAGTTAAGAAAATAGAATTTGGGGGGAGTCATCCTGCCCTTATGCCAGGAAATGACCCCTCCCCCCCACCCCTCCTCCTCCTTATTCAGATTGTTTCAGAGTTTTTTACACCTGGCTGTGAAAATTCGACATTGTAAGGCAATGCTAATATAAAAACTTTCAAAAAATATTTCTCTCACTCATTCTATGATTTGAAAACGAGGTGTGGGGGAGGGGTTCATTATGGGCACGTCGACCACATGCACGTATACAAACATACTTATGCACACAAGCATGCACGAAGCACACACACACACAACAACACACACACACACACAAACACACACACACCGCGCGCGCACTCACATTTGCAGGCTTGTTTTTTAGTGATGTAATACAGAGTACATAATGCTGAATACCCGTCATAAAAACAGGTACTTGTATCGCTGTGAAGATTTGTTGTAATGGCAAAACACCAAACTTCGCTGCAAATTCGAAGAAAAATCGGTTCAGAAGTGGTCAAGCTAGAAGGCCTAGTATCTTAGGCGCTGGCTGGCCATTGTCACCCGCTGAAGTGCCAACGGTCAGGTTAGACTGCCTTTGCTACAGCAAGCAATACAGAGATGTGACGAAAATCGATTGAAAAAGGACTGAACTATAAGGCCCAGTGCCCTGCAGAACGGGTGCTGGATGCCCAGGTCATCACTAAAGGACGCTAACTTTCAAAATCACATTGGCATAGTCACACCACTTCTCAAAGCAAAATTGAATTGAATCAGTTGAGAAACGAGCTGAGTAGTTATAAGGTCCGTTTTATGTTTAACACACTCAGACACACACACATTTGCATTGTAATTTTCTTCATCATCATGGTTGTTGCCGCTGCTAGAATGAAAAGAGGGTAGTGACCTTTCCCATCTCCTAAGCCTTTTATCCTTCGTAACATTTATATAAAAGACAGACATGAGAGAGAGAGAGAGAGTAGGGGTGAAGGCGGGGGGGTGGGGGGGGGGGACAGGGAGACACAACAGAGACGGAAAACAACCGGACAACAGACAAATAGACCACCCAGATAGACAGAGAGAGAATGAGAGAGAGAAAGGAGAGGGAAAGAGAGAGAGGGAGACAGACACGAGAGGAGGCGTGGAGGGGGTATATATATTAAATGTTCATTTCTCATATCGTGACTAACACATAACACTGAATTTTTTGGGGTGGAGGAGTTATTCTAAAAACAGGGGGGAGGGGGTCGAGGGGGAGGGGGGAGTATTTTCCTTCGTGGCGTGGTTTTGTTTTTAATCCCGGGGAGTTTAAACTGCGCCTGCATTGCTATTCTAACTCCTGGGGAGGTAAAAAGTGGAGGGGAGTTAAAATGGATCGTTTACACCGGGATGACAGACATGCGTAGCTGAACTTGACCATGTTGTGATCAGCCGACGCACTTCGGCCTGCGTATTTGTTTTCGAGGAGCTGATTAAATTCTTAAACAGGAGAATCAGATTAAGTTGAAAAATAAACTTAGATTACATTACACTACACACACACACACACAACACACACACACACACACACACACACAAACACAGAGTACTCGAAAGGATTCTTTCGTTGACACCGAAAACCTCGTTTCACCTGAACCGCTTTATATTATCATTGATATTACTATTATTATTAGTCATTATTATGATTATCATCATCATTTTATTACTATTCCCATCATTATTATTATCATCATTTTTGTATCATCATCATTATCATCATCAATATTGTTGTTATATGAAAGATAATATAGGCCTATATGAAGTCCTGTCATTCTCCTAAGCAGCATGATTTTACACAAATCCATGTAAAGTGTTGTCAGAACAAACGGGCTGTAGCCTATTTTTCTGGTGTGTGTTTGTGTGTGGTGTGTGTGTACAAAAAAAAAAAAACAACAACAAGAACAGTTGTTGGCATTTTATTCCGGCACACACAGACAAAAGAATAATAGGTAGGCCCTACCATCCTAATATTATATGTTAGTTTAATGACGTACCAACATTGCGTAAAGACATGATTCAGATCTATGCCAAGGCGCTATGAGCAAACACGACCAATTCATGCATTTTTTGAAGTGTCAAAAACAAAAAAACCGAGTATCAAGGCATTTAAAAGACAATGCATGTAAAATATTAATGAAAAATATATACACGATCCTCTCTGTGAGGTCGATGGGAAAATATGGGATCACACAACACACACACACACACCACACACACACACACACAACACACACACACAGATATGCGCTCCGGAAACGCAGACATACACATGCACCACTTATGCCATGCACCATGCACACACTTATGCAATGCACTTCCAAACACATAAAAAGTAAAGTAGTTTAAAGTATCATCCCAAACGGTATGTACATGTTTGACACTGACTACCCCGTGTAGGCAGGCTATTGCTCCGGTTGCCAGCAACACGACCCATTATTTGTTAGACAATCACTCATATACGCCTACCACAGATGAAAAGCTAGGCCAGGCTTTTGGCCCCGGTCTGACAGAAACTGTACGACCTACCTTTGCTCCCTTTGATATAGGCCCTGCAATCACTGCTAGCAAAAAAACCTACGCAAACCAAAACAGACAGATATTGAAAAAAAACTAGCATAACAAAACATCGATTCACAACAAAAAACCCAAAACCCCCCCCCCCAACACCCACAACTAAAACAACTTTGCCCACTCCCTTTGATGAACAAGGCCCCCATCGTCCAAGATCTGAAAAAAAAAAAAAACAGAAAAACAAAAAAAATCAGGACGAAGCTCATAGAATAACAGCGCCAGTCAAATACCAGATCACAAGTAACGGAATAGAATCCTAATGAAAATTATAACTACATTATAACGAATCTAAAATGTTTCCATCAAAAAGTTGGGATGCACAGGAGTTACAGCCCTTGGCGTAAGGGTACCCTCTAACACACTCACTTGCGCCATTCAAATGTAACTTGAAATAGCTCCTGTAAACAAACAAGAAATCAGCTTTTGCTTACACTAGTTTTTTACTACTACTTATCAGTGTGCCTGGTGGTAACTTGATCAGTCTTTTCTCATTTTATTGTTTGGGTGCAGTAGTGTGAGTGACTTTTATGTACCATATATTTTCACTGCATCGGCGGCATGTCAACTGTTGTCCACAAAACCAAAAGGCCCAAAATCAAACTGTTCTTGATGAATCATATTTACTACAATGCCTCTTGGAACCACATGACTGTAATGCAACACCACATGACATATGCATAAAGTCACAGTTTCACATTTATCTCCCCTACCCCCAAAATTAAAGATTTCGCCAAAGATACCAAACGACTATTTTGACCAGCCTTTCAAAACCGCCAAATTGTTTGGTTTGATGGGAGTTTATGTTCTTAATTGTCCACAATGGTTTTGTTGCTTACAAGTTTAATATATGCTGGTATTCTCGTGTAACAAAATGTAGCGTTAACAGTCTTTCAACAAATATGTATAGCGCAACACAACATACAGTATTCAAGGTGTCAGGAAAGCACAGTTTCTTGGTCATTTTCAAAGGCATAATTTGTCTGTATTCTCTCTTCATCAACAGTCAATGAAGCATCAGAAATTTCACTTTCAAGCTTCATCAGAATCTTCACAATTGGAGTCCAGTGATCGTCCAGGCCCAAGTTATAGTCTCCAAGGGGGAGGGAAACAATCTCAAATGGGGAGGAAACTCACTAACATATATACTCCTGATAGATACCGGTATTTCGAAACCTGATTGTTTCTCCTCAGTGACCGCGGAATAGCATTCTTCTTAAAACCGAAGAGGCATAGGAGTCAAGTTACCACTTTCCGCGGGCACTGAGGAGAGAAACAATCAGGTTTCGAAACACCGGTATCTTACCAGGAGTTATAGTGAGTTTTCCCTCCCCAATGGAGATTTGTGTCCCCTGTTGGAGACTATAAACTTGGTGAAGGCCTCATTTGGAGAAGCATTTATTATTCCCCATTCACCAACTCAAGCACATTACTGTTAGTTAGGCAGAATTATGCTACCACGCAGCTAATGAATGCTATCTCCCCCTATTGCTTCAATCTAAGACATAAGAGCTAGCTTTTGTTTATAATTGATATATATATATATATATATATATATATATATAGATATAGAGAGAGAGAGAGAGAGATGAGAGAGAGGAGAGTCGAAGAGCCAGACGTCTATAAAACGAATCGCCCAGAGGGACATTCAAAAAAGCTTCGTTATATTACGGCTTTTGTTCAACCGATTCGCCGGTTATTATAACGAATTTCTGTATGGTTGCTTCATCATATCCGGCGATGATGTCCTCTCTCTCTGCTCTCTCTCTCGTCAAACACACACACACAACACAACACACACACACACACACACACACACACACACAACATATGTGCGCCGCCCACCACATACATGTTCGCGTAGTCATTAAACTCACTTCTTGGGCGGGCTGTACTATACTTTAATAAATCATTATTTTTAGAACACTATTTTCGAAACATGGCTGTAAATTAATGTAAACAAATCACATAGGCCTTATTGAAATTTGAAAGGCTTAGAAACCAATGATATAACAAGTGAACAAAATTTTCACTGTAGTATTCTGAAGACCTTCAGAAGAATAGAGAGTCAAAAACAAACAACACAACAGTACCACGAAGGTAGGAGGGAGAAGGGGGTGGCTTTGCATTGTTCGTTTACCGTTTCACACTGTTAAGTCATTGGAGTATGCACTGCTATGAAAAATGAAGTCTTAAACGTAATTGATTCAAAAACGCCAGCTTTCTGCCGTACTGGAGAGCTTTTTGTGCTTGTCACAGCTTGACAAGAAATCACAAATCAACGAAATTTTATTAGTGTCTCAATAAGGGTCTTAAAAAAGAAATTATTATTATTATTATCATTTTTTACCTTTCTCCATTATTGCAGCGAAAGGCATAGATGTGTTATTACGCCTTAGTGTTTACAATCAAGAGTTGTTTACAACTAGTCACATACATAGGTCACTCGTATACAGTTGATAGAAAGGCAAATATAATGTCTGATATGTGAATGTTCACATTCTGTGAAACAACAGAAAATGATGATCGTTGCCAGACTCTGAACGAAAAAAAAAAAGAATCCTCAAATTCTCACATGCTATGAAACGACAGAAAAGGATTATTGTTGCCACTGCTCGGCAGAAAAAGAAAAGAAATTCCTCAAATTCTCACATTCTGAAAAAACAACAGAAAAAGGATGATTGTTGCCACACTGGACGACGGGAAAAAAAATACCTCAAATGTCACACTTTTTTTTTTTTTTGACAGAACAGATAAGGTTGATGGTTGCCAAAAGCTGGACAAGAAAAACAAAACAAAAACAAAACAAAACAAACAAACAAAATAAACAAAGCTCAACAATGAACAGTGACGAGAAAGATCTCAAGAGGATAATAATTTGATTTTCATCCTCGTAACAGAGCAGTCCACACGATTACACAAAGGTACCCAAGTACGTGCACTTGCAGCAGTTCTGTCAAACTTCTCGCTTGATTCGCTCCGATAGGTAACTAAAATGAGTTCTGGCATGCTTGTGGTTTCCTCACCTCCAAGATACGGACTTTAACACTTCTCTTTTGAAAGCCAGAATGGTTGCAGTGTCAACGGCGCAATATCATACTTTTCCGCTATCATCTTCTCCTGTTTTGCTGGATTCTTTTTCAACTTCTTGAAATACTTCTAATTTTTTGCTTTAGCGACAGACCCTTGCGACGTGCAGACGCCATGATGAAATGGCCAGTTAAATCAAAGCCTGACACCCTCTCCTTCCCTTTACCCCACCCTCATCCGTCTCGCTTTCTAGTCCTTCAACAGACGTCGCTGAATTTGACCACACGTGAGTCGACTGCTCTACTTCGAAAAAAATCACAGGCACTCGGATTACAGGACACTAGAATACGATTTTATTGCTTACAAATGATAGATGGTGACGTTACCATGCAAGAAAAATGCAATACAAAATATTGTGTAATTTCAATCTTCCTATGTGAAGCTGTGTAAAAAAAAAAAAAGAAACAATCTTAGGTTAAGCAGCTGGTCAAACACACGTATAAGCGTGAGAGTTCCATTTTGAGCAACGCATAGACGGCAGCTCTACATTTCATGTGTTAGATTTGTGGTACTATTTCCATCTCCCTAGAACCAAGCAAGCGACCTTGTGAATGCAAGTAAACACATCGCCAGCCAGAACTAATACCCCCTTTTCACTGTGCGCCGCAACCGTCCCCGCTCCGAAAAATGCAAAATCGGCAACAAACGGGACTAGAGCAGGAATTTATAAACGGCATGGAGCGGGAACTGAATCTTTGTTATGTGGCAGTGAACGGGGAATTATTAAACGTTATGGTCGGGATGAGCGGGACGTGATCTTTGAACATGTTCAAAGACAAGCCCCGATCTCCCTGATCAAAAACTAGAGCGGCATTCGAGCGTCTGTTGATCGGCATCAATGCAGGTTCACCGGGAACGAATCGCTATCTCGAGCGGCTTCTGTCGGGAAACATCTGAGATGTGCAATGTAACTTGAGTGATAAAAAAGTAGTCATCCCGATGTGTCCCAAGATCGCCCCAGCACGTTGCTTGTGCTTAACATTGCGCTCTAAACACCGTTCTGTTCCCGCTTTGCGTCGATCGTGTGTTTGCATGTGCAACACAGGGCGGCATCGGTACAGATTGTCTCACGCTCTGCTGCTGCTGCTGGCTGTATAACGTTCCGTTCCCAGCCAACAGGGTGCGATGACGATCTACCCACACTCCATTCCGCTCTCGCCGCTATATAAGGACCCCGTTCCAGTTGTTTTACGATTTCTGCACACAACAAATGGAAACTCTGAGACAGAAGCATCATGCCAACGAAATAGAAGGCGCCATACGGAACCATCGCCTGCTTCCACCCTAGCAAGATGATAACCTTCTTGCAAGTAAACAAGCCGAGGAAGAACCCGCCCATCAATTAGACAAGCCAGGAAATAACACAGCCAAGAAACGCAGGCTTCACACACGTCTCTCCAATGAGGAGGAAGTGTGCATGGCAGAATTTATTTCTGCTCACGAGTGCCTCTATAACAAACAAAAAACAAACAAAACAAAACAAAACAAAAAAAAATCAGTGACTGGATGAACAAGAATATGAAGGACAGACTATGGCAGACCATGCCGAGAAGATGGGCAAGGATGTCAATGAGATATGGAACTGGTATGACAGCATACGTACGAGGCTGAGCCGCCTCCGAGGACCAAGTCTGGCCAAGGTGATGAGAGAATTCACAGAGCGCGATCGCTGGATCTATGACAGCTTCCAGTTCCTCGTCCCCACATATTGTGGAGGTCAAGCGCAGAAACCTGGTTAGCTTCAAGGGAAAGATAGCAGCCAAGGCTACAGCCACAGCCACAGTTACAGCAGCAACAGAACCAGCCACATTGTCAACTCCCCCTACTGAAGCCACAGATGTCGGACAGACAGAAGACATGCCAGACGTGCCAACAGGCCCTTCATGATCCTGGCCACATGCCAACCAGCACAACACCATCCACCACCACAGTCTCCAGGCCCAAGACTTCACACATAGCAAGTGAGCATGAGCTAATATCTTCCCTGGCTTCATCCACAGAGAAGCAAACCCACCTGTTGGCACTCTCACAACAGCTTCTGCAGCAGTTCAGACCTGCCTCCTCAGGTGACCGAGAGTGTCACAACTTCTGCGAATGGGTGTCCAGCTGCCTGCATCAGTTGCCAAGGGATATATACAGAAGAGCACAAAGGGACATTTGGGCCTGCCTGCGACGCTACACAGAGGAGCAGGACCGGCGCGAGGAACAGCAGTAGCTTCGTCAGCAACAGCCCCAGCAGCAGCTGCAGCATCAACTGCAGTGCATGCGACAAGGCTGGCAGCCATCACCCAGTCAGTGGCCTCATCAACCTCAAGGCCAGACTGTAATCTGTGTGGGGGTCCCAGGAGGCAGGATGGGTGCAGCAGCTGTTTCCTGGACAGCAAATCTGCAGGCCAGAGCCAGCAGCAACAACAACAACAGCCAGCAAGATCCAGTAAGTGTCCAAACTACGTCCACACCAAAACCAAGTACGGACAGTTCCAGTGCCACACCACCACCATACATCAACCTCAGCAGTGTTTGCCGAGCGTTTGGGGTTGGCAACGACTCGCAGCTGCAAGCCCAGCCACAAGAATCTTGATCCAGAGACAGGATGACCAGGAATAGTGCATAGAAACACTTATGCATTGACTTATTTTGTTTACATCTTGAAATAAACCGTAAATAATTTGTTTTGCGTGTGCTGATGATTTGCCATGATTAAAATACTTTTCCAATTGATTGCTTATTAGTCATAAATAAAAGTTTGTAATGAACAGGTGTTATGACAACGAAATTAAATGTTAAGTTTTACTGATGATTCTTTTATAAATGCATTAAACTTTAGTTTACTTTGGACTTGAAATAAGCATGTTATGATAAATAAAAAAAATTGTAATAACATTTTAGTTTACTTCTCACTTGTAAGAAAAATGTATGACGAATAAAGATGTTTCGCATACATATGGTTAATATGCAATAAATAAAAAGCATGGCATCCATGTATGAATTTTCTTCATTTTATTTATGACTGTTATTTATTATGACAGTGAGTAAATGACAGTAACGAATAAACAGAGTGAGCTAACTAACAACGACAATAATAATGTTGTACATCTATATTTCCCACTCACACAAAATATGTGATCAAATACTGATTACGAAGTGTATCAGCGCCACAATTATTCCATCAGTTTATTACAGCACGACAATATTTCAATCTTTTATGATTACCTTTAAATTATACATGAATACAATGTATGTCTTCACAAATAAATACAGTTTCAAAACACACTTTTATTATTAGCATAATTCTAACAGCGCCACTATTATTCCATCAGTTTATTACAGCACGACAATATTTCAGTCTTTTTATGATTACCTTTAGATTATACTGAATACAATGTATGTCTTCACAAAGAAATACAGTTTCAAAACACCCTTTTATTTATAAGCATAATTCTAAACTGGAACATTTTACATCATATTACAATAAAGTAAACTAAATGGAGTACAACTGTAAACCATGACATGAACAGTGCAGTTATAGTCTCTCTAGTTGTTTTTGGAACGAATCATTGCATATTGCCACTACACAGATCTAGCTGGACTGTTAAAGTATAATCTCAGGTATTCCCGCTGTCTCTGGGCTTCTACAGTGTCCTGTTTGGTCCGACAACTGTGTGGAGGTCATGCATGTTAGCATTTGCTCTCCATTGGCCAGGAATGAGGTTGTGCTGAACATCTCCATCCACTTCTGCATTCTGTAGGCAGGATACCTCATCCTCATGATGTTGTGGCGGCAGACAGCTGCTTCTATGATGTCCCTGACAACTTCTGGTCCCTGCTGGAGAGTAGTTAGCAGTGCCTGCCACCTGCTCGCAAGAATGTCAAAGGTATTCTCCACCACACGTCTCCCAAGCGACAGTCTGTAATTGATGAGCTCCTGATCTGTCATGCCTCTTTTACAGTAGGGCTCCATCAAGTATGTACACAGATCAAATGCATCATATCCGAGGATGAAGTATGGCATATCCCTGTCATCATCTATCATAGGCTCAGAATCTGGGAAATCAAATGCATCCTCAATACATTCTTCTCATCTCTGAGGCATTAAAGATGTGAGCATCTGACATGTGACCCATGCCAACCACAGTCGACCCACAGGAAACTGGTAGTTGATATCAACCAGTGCCAAACAAAACAATCGAGAGAAAAAAAAAACATTGTAGTTGTGGTACTGTGATGCAGAACCTGTAGGTTTCCTAACGGCGAAAGTGTTTTCCATCCAAAGCTCCAACTGTATGGTGGCACGTTCCACTTCCTTTCAAAATACCTAGCAATGTCCTTCCATGCCTGTGGTGAAGAAGGACAGGGAATGACTTCATCTTTATACTCCACCACAATGGCGCGACACACTTCAGGAAGGAAGTTCGCAGTGGTGTGGCGTCATACCCTTAAGTCCATCTGATGCCAGGTGCCTGATGGTAACTGCCAGCTTCAATTCTGGGTTCCAAGGGCCTGTCTGAAGTTGGTGTTTTTGCTTGGAAATTCTTGCGGTCAGTCTCTAGAGCAACTCATCAAACATTTCAGGAAGCATTCTAAGGTAGCTGAAGAATGATGAGGTGTCTTCTACCTCATTTCTGCCATGAGTGTCATTTTGTCCAAACTGAAGTCTCCTGTCTGCAGAGAGCCATGGCCTCACCCAGAAAGCCTTGTGCCTTGTTTCTTGTTTCTCCGCATCAGTACATCGAGTACATCGTACTGAATCGTATCTAGATTGGTATAATCGTACAGTGGCATCGCATCATCAGTAAACGTCAGTGAGCGGGACGAGAGTGGCATTAGTTGTAGGTGGGTCGGCAGTGAGCGTGCCTGGAGCATAGCTAGAGCCCAAGCCGCGCCTACTGAATCGGCAAAGAACGGGTATGGTTCTTTGAGTTGGAACAAATCGGCATCACATCGTACTATGCACACGTAACTACAGCGCATCTTAATCATACAGATCATAACTTAAGCATAAACGGAGCGTACTTTTGTCGAAAATTACCATTTTCCTTGCCGATGGTTGCCGCTCGAGCGTAGTCCCAAGAGATCGGCAATGATCTTGTAGGTCGGGGAAAATTGTGATTCAGTGAAATGGGGGTATAACCAACCATTTCCGATAAATGTTCCGGGGGACACACACATATATATACTACTACGTTATATCCGGCTCAGACTCTTCACGGAACCCCAAACACATGATTCGCTATAGGCAGCAGCTTCGTTATTTCCGGCGTAATCGCCCCACTGGGGACCCTAAAAACCATTTTGTTATGAGCGGCATTTCGTCATGTCCGACTTTGTTACATCCGACGTAGGCCTATTTTTTTAGTCATGTAAAGAAGGATTTTTGCCGGGGCCAACCTTTTGCTTCGCTATATCCTGCATTTGTTACATCCGACTTCGTTATAAGCGGCTTCGACTATATATATATATCTATATATATATATATATATATATATATATATATAGTCGAAAGCCGCTTATAACGAAGTCGGATGTGTGTGTGTGTGTGTGCGTGTGTGTGTGTGTGTGTGTGTGTGTGTGTGTGTGTGTGTGTGTGTGTGCGCATGCAAGTATGTGTGGGAAGGGTGATATGCATGCAGGAGTATGTGTGTGTGTTGTGTGTGGTGTGTGTGTGTGTGTGTGGTGTGTGTGTGTGTGTGAGCGTGTGTGGTGTGCGTGTTTGTGTGTGTGTGCGTGAGAGAGAGACAGAGAGATAGAGAGAGAGAGAGAGAGAGTTAGCTGTTCTCTCTGTGATTTCTTTCTTACATTTAAGTGAGGGATGGTTTATGTTTATACCTGGTATCAACCAGTTGATCATTCTGTCGCTGTCTTTGAGGTCTCGCGTGGGCGACGCAGCTTTGCGCAGAAAATCCACGTGATTTCGACGATTGTAGCTAGGCTAACTGGCAAGTCGCCTATTCGACTAAGGCATGAAAAAAGCTGCAAGGCGTAACACAGTCCCCACGTACTGAACTGAGCTGATCTGTACAGAAGATGAACGAAATGAAGGAAAAAGTAGAGCGCGATCAAAGATGGACACTTCACAGACAAAATGATGGAGAAAATTAAGAGCCTGGACATCAAACAAAGACACTGACATAGCAACGACAGCCGCAGTGGACAAAGAGGAGGTAAGGAAAATGATCAGTGAATCTTCCCAAGAGAACATTGCCGAAACGCAAGACGGGACAAGAAGAAGCAAGAACCTCCTGATCTTTGGAATGGAAGAACCCAAAAGCACGGAGAAGGAGACCGACAGAAAGAAGATGAACAAAGGACAAGCATTCTACTTAAAGATATCAGTACAGAGACCCAGCCCATCGAGATGCGCAGACTGGGTAACTAATGTAATAAGACAAAGCCAAACACCAGTCAGGCTGTCCTTCAGTACCCCGAGGCAGACAGAGACATCACAATCCAAATGCTTCAGGATAGGAAAGAAAGCTCAGGCGACTAACAAGAACAAGACCACGCCAAACCCTCTGGAGAAACTGGGCATGAGGAGGGACATGACCCCATCCGAGAGAGGTGAGGAAGAAGCCCTGCTCTCTGAGCTAAGAACGAAACAAGAAGACTCCAAGAAATCAGAGGACCAAGCAGCCAACTGGATATGGCGAAATGGCAAGTCATCAACGTGGGCAAGTACCCAGACAGGCAGAACTCGACAGGGGGACGGCCACAATAGATCCATGGAAAACAACAGCCAATGTACATAGCCCCCCTACATGTTGTAGATAGTGCCACACAGACGCAAACAAGATCAACATAGTAGTAGCAGTAGTATCAACAAACCCCTCACATGCCTCTTTTCCAACGCCGACTGCCTTACGAACAAACGCAACGAACTTGAGGCCATGATCAAGCTACACAACCCAGCGATCATAGGGATAGTGGAAGTCAAGCCTGAAAACAGCAGATACAACCTACAGGACTGTGAAATAGCCATACCTGGGTACGAAACTTCCATAATCTCAACAAGGGAGGGAGGGGAAATATGTCTTCACATTAGGAACGAACTCAGACCCTCAGAAATCCCAGTCAACACAGACTTCGTGGAATGCATATTCGCCAACTACAACCTAGACCACAGGGAAGCCCTCACCATTGGACTAATATATCGTAGCCCAAGCAGTACAAAAGGAGAACAACGGCAAACTGAACGAGGCATGCTGGTAGGCATCAACATGTCGTACCTTCTCATCATGGGAGACTTCAACTACCCACAAATCGATTGGACAAAAAAACAGGAACAGTGCAACCACAGAAGACCATGCAGCAGCCAAATTCCTGAAAGCAACCAAGGATGCCTTCCTAATACAACACCAACTGATGCCCACCAGACACAGAGAGGGACAGCGACTGACCCTCGATGATTTGGTTTTCACCAACAGAGACAACATAGTCATAGGCATTGAAGAAGCAGGAGCTCTCGGAAAGAGTGACCATGCCTCCCAACTGGTCAACCTCACCCTTGCACAGCCCCAGGCACCAAAACAGCAACGCTACAACTACAACTGGGCAGACTACTACAGGGATGCGCTCACACCTCAAAGATGTCAGCTGGGAGGAAAAACTTAGGACATGAATGTTGAAGAGACATGGCAATACTTCATGGCAGAGATCGACGAAGCCACGAGACGATATGTGCCCAAATCAAAAGCTGCATCAGGAGACAGGAAAAAGTGGTTGGATGGAGGTACACTCGCCTTGGTGCGAAAAAAAAAAGCATGAAATGTACAGACGGTGGATATCAACCAGGCACCACAAAAGCAATGCTAAAAACTTGAACAGGGCAGACTACACAGGAATGCGCTCGCAGGGATGAACAAGACTATAAGGCATATGCAAAGGCGAGAAACAAAGCAGCAAGAGAATGCTGAAAGGCAAAAATCCGACAAGAGAAGACAGTTGTGGAACAGGCCAAGAAAACCCCCAAATCATTTTGGTCTTACGTGAAACCAAATACTAGCTCTAGGACAGGAATATCTGACCTCAAAAGAGAAGATGGCACTAAGACCAAAACTGACGACGAAAAAAGCTCAGGTACTCAACAACTTCTTCCAAAGTGTTTTCACAGAGGAAACCAGAGAGGGGCAACTGCCAGAAGCCCAAAATATGAGTTTTAGCAGCACCTTGGCAGACATCGAAATCCGAGAAGATGTCAACAAATTTCTCACTAAGCTTAAAGTCGGGAAAGCAGCTGGACCAGATGGTATCCCTACCATCCTACTGGCAGAAACAGCCGATACCTTAGCACTACCTATCAGCATCATCTTCAAGAAATCGCTGAATGAAGGACACCTCCCAAGCATATGGAAAAAAGCCAAAGTTACGCCCTGTCTTCAAGAAAGGGAGCTGAACTTCAGCAAATAAACTACCGAACTGTCAGCTTGACAAGCATACTCTGCAAGACCATGGAGACACTCATCAGGAACAAAATAATGGAACACATGCAAACAACCAATCTCATATGCAAAGAACAACATGGCTTCACTCCAGAACGCTCAGGCGTAATACAGCTTCTAGATACACTGGATTGCTGGATGGAAACCCCAGACCGAGGTGGTTCCATTGACGCAATGTACATGGACTTCCGCAAGGTTTTTGATTCTGTTCCACTCCGCAGACCGATATTCAAAAAATGAAGGTTCATGGCATCGAGGGAGAAGTGCTGCAATGGACAGAAGCGTTTCTCACTGGCTGCACACAGCAGGTGTTTTGTCAATGGAAGCAAATCAGAAGAGGCCACGAGTCACAAGTGGAATCCCTCAAGGCAGCGTCTTAGGCCCCATACGCTTTGTCATCTAGAGGTCAGCGACCTGCCACGTCAGGTACAGAGTGAGGTTGGAATCTTTGCAGATGACACCAAACTGTTCACCCTGAGCAACGAGAAAAATGCCCAAGAGACCCTCCAGGAAGATTTGGACAGATTGCACCAGTGGTCAGTAGCCTGGCTACTCAACTTCCACCCAGAAAAATGCTGTGTCCTGAAACTTTGCCACCCAGAGACTGACCAGACCTACTTCATGAAGAACAAGGACCCAAGCAACAACAAACATCCCCTAGCAACCACCAAAGCAGAGAAAGATCTTGGTGTGGTAGTGGACAGCCAACTGATCTTCAAGGACCATGTGTTACTGGCAACATCTAAGGCCAACAGAATCCTGGGCGTTATACGGCGATCCTTTGATCATCTCACGGAGCATACCTTCATCCAGCTCTACAAAGCACTCGTGAGACCAGTCTTGGAGTATGGCCACTCAGTCTGGTAACCATCCCAGAAGATCCTCCAATGAGAGATGGAAGACTTTCAATGCAGAGCCACAAAACTCATTGGCAAAACTGGAGGACAAACCATACCCAGAACGCCTGTCAATCCTCAAGCTGCCCAGCCTGGAACACCGCAGACGCTGGGGAGACATGATTGACCTCTACAAATCCATTACTGGGTATATACGACACAAGCCGGCCATATTCGAGCTGCACGACAAATGCAGCACCAGAGGCCACAGCAAGAAGCTTGTTACGCATAGGTCCCGCCTAGAAGTTCGGAATTCATTCTTTTCCGAAAACTGTGGTGTCGGCTTGGAACAGCCACAGCCTACCAGGATCAGCTGTGTCCGCACCCAGCATGACAGCATTTAAAAACAGACGACGCCCACTGGGCCAACCACCCAGCACTGTATAACCCGACCTGCTATCAATAGATCTTTTTAAGTGCAAGCAGCTGTAGACAGGGACAACACACATCGATCGGTGAACTGACCTGAAACCACGGGTCTCAAACACCGACAACATCATGTATCAAGTACGAATATATATGATAAAACATGTCAGTCACTGAATCAGTGAATGCCCGTTGTTGATGTATTGGCAGCATTGTCAACTCGTACTATTCACTGCATGAATTTTAACAAACAAACAAAAAACAAAAAAATATATATATATTATCAAGTAACGTATCCAAATAACAAGCCTCCCTAGGCAGCTGCTTTACTACTGACTGAAATTTCGCAGCTGTAGGCTTGCAATAATAGTCGGCTTTCGTGCGTTGACCTCAAGCAAAGGTTAAGAATGTGGCGCCACCTGTTTCTGTTTGTAGTCTCAACTCCACTCCCATACTTTCAAAATACTATTTGTTTTGGATGCTACTGTTGATTAGAAACTGCTAGAATCAATACTTGTAATAAAAACTGACACGACGATTAACACAAAACAGATATCAGAGGGTAACCAGTATCTCCAAATATACATAGGATAACGGTTCTGAGAGTAAAGTGTTCAAGCGCCTTACAAAGAAGGTGGAATGCGAAGAATTTGTGATGGATACAAGCGTCTGCTTGGCGTAAAAGAGTGATCGTGTCTTGAGACTGAAAGTTATCATGTTTAAAGTAACCATGAGGTGAGCATACGTTTATCTTGTTTTTGACCTTGATTTTGACGTGTTTTTGCAAATAACATTCTCTGGAACCGAAAATTACCATGCGACGCTAGAATGAGATTGAGACTGAGACACTCAGTGTGTGTGTGTGTGTGTGTGTGTGCGCGCGCACGCGCGCGCGCGCGCGTGTTGTTTGTGAGACAAAGAGAGAGAGAGAGAGAGAGAGAGAGAGAGGCATTCTTCGTTGGATATGCAGGAACAAAATCTGGCATTTATATGTTACAGATGGAATTCAAATAGTTAAGGCGTCATTTTTGTGGATTGTTTGCATTTCAGTGCGTTAATTAAAAGGCAGAACATTGATTTCTTTTAGGCGCCACAACACGTCGTTTCCCCCAAGTACGTGGCATCGGACATTCCGTGTCGGTGCTCAGGCACGCACCATTCTCGTCAGTTAATCATGATAATAATAAGAAAAGTACATGTTTCACATAAGAAGAAAGGAA
>JADBJO010011716.1:0-32500 GCA_016801955.1 Conus betulinus | reverse complement strand
TGTTCCCAAGTTTTTGAACCCGCAACCTGTTGGTAAGGCCGTCGCTGCGTTCTGTGCTTCTGTGTGTGTGTGAGCCACAGCTCCTGTGTGACACGGTCACCCTGTCACTGGCAGAGACGCCGTGAGTGCTAGTGTTTTTTCTTTTGAGCAACAGCTCTGACGTTCTGCAAGTTCGGTGTCAGACTTGACGCTGTAGACGTTGTCATCTTCATCTTCATCGTCTTCACGCCTTTGTCCTCTTCATCGTTTCATTGTCGTCGTCACCGCCTTCATCGTCGTTGGAACCAGCAGCGACAGTAGATAGTGAACCTTATTTAGATATATTTTGTGTTGTGCGCCCTTTTTGGCGTATTTGAAATATTAGTAAATAGGTATAGTTTGTGTGTACGCCTTGTGGTTGGCGTGCCGACTATTTATGATTTTGCATTTATTATATGTTTGTCTGATGGCTCAGGCAGCATTAAACAGAAAAAGTGTTGCCAGGCTGTCAATGTTCGGATGAGTGGGTGTGTGTATGTGATTTCGAAAAGTCGTGCATGCATCCATAATTTCTGTGTAAGAGTCGGACAGTCAGACACCTGCAGACACCACCCATTCTATCCGTAAAAATGAATATACCTGCTAATTTTCACAAAGATCGGCCATGTACTTTCGGAGATATTCCATAAAAAAAGAAAAACAGTTACAGGCCGTTACAACCATTAGTAACGGATATAACGGTAAACTGAAACATTGGGCATTATTCTTGACCCATAATGAACATACCTACAAATTTTCAGAAAGATCGGCCAAGTACATTCTGAGATATCCCATAAAGAAGCAAAAACTGTTACAGGCCATTACAGCTGTTAGTAACGGCTGTAACGGTGAACTAAAACATCGGGCATTATTTGTGACCCATAATGAACATACCTACAAATTTTCAGAAAGATCGGCCAAGTACTTTCCGAGATATTCCATAAAAGAAAAACCGTTACAGCCATAAGTAACGGCTATAAACTAAAACATCTGGCATCATCTGTGGCCCATCATGAACATACATGCTAATTTTCACAAAGATCATTCAAGTACTTTTGGAGATACTCCATGAAAAAAGAAAAAAACCGTTGCAGGCCATTGTATCCGTTAGTAATGGCTATTACAGTAAACTAAAACATCGGGCATTATTTGTGACCCATAATGAACATACCTACAAATTTTCAGAAAGATTGGCTAAGTACTTTCTGAGATATTCCATAAAGAAGGAAAACTGTTACAGACTGTTACAGCCGTTAGTAATGGCTATAATGGGGTAAACTAAACATCATGGCATCATCCGTTACCCATAATGAACATACCTGCTAATTTTCAGAAAGATCGGCCAAGTACTTTTGGAGATATTCCACAAAGAAGAAAAACTGTTACAGGCCGTTACAGCCATTAGTAACAGCTATAACGGTAAACTAAAACATCGGGCATTATTCGTGACCCATAATGAACTTACCTACAAATTTTCTTAAGGATTGGCCAAGTACTTTTTGAGATATTCCATAAAGAAGAAAAACCATTACAGACCGTTACAGCCTTTAGTAACGGCTATAATGGGGTAAACAAAAACATCGGGCATCATCCATTACCCATAATGAACATACCTGCTAGTTTTCAGAAAGATCGGCCAAGTACTTTTCGGAGGTATTCCCTAAAGAAGAAAAACTGTTACAGGCCATTACAGTCATTAGTAACAGCTATAACAGTAAACTAAAACATCGGGCATCATCCTTGACCCATAATGAACGTACCTACAAATTTTCAGAAAGATCGGCCCAGTAGTTTTGTCTGGAGCGAGTGGAACACACATTTTGACCATGGACGGACGGATGGACACACAGACAGCATTTCTTCGTTCCTTTGTGAAATGTCGTGAAGTGCAATCAGAGCTGAAGGTGTCATCTGATCTCAGTAGGGAAAGGTGAAGGGGGGGGGGAGTCTGATTCCATCAGATTGAGAGAGTGTGTGTCTAGGCATTGTATAATGCTCTTAAAGTAAGAAAGTCTTGGGAATGCAGTTTTACTTCATTCCAAATACCAATCAGAACTTGTGTAGGATTTTTAATATTGTTGATCTTCTTGTCCGCTATTTCAATCAGTGAAAGAAAACAACAAATCAGACTCTTACCAATCTTACTAGACATGACTGGTGTTGTGGGAACTGGATTCTTCGCAGGATCCAAATAAAGCTGTCATTATCATTTTATCCAGTGATTTGCATTGAACCTTTTATTATCATCAATGAATGGATGGACTGAAAAGATCATGAATGTATTTCATTTGATTATGATAACTCTGCACAGTGGGAAATCATTCCATCAAAAGAAGATATTTCATGCATCCTAAAAAAAAAAAAAGGGGGGGGGGGGGGGGGGGGGGGGGGGGGGAGAAATTAAGGTTAATACTTTGGAATTATGTCACAAAGACACAATCAAAATGATTTACACTTTGGTAGTCATATGTAAGCATGTACTCATACACTGTCAGTGTCACACACACACAACACACACACACACACACACACACACACACACACACACACACACACACACACACACACACACGCACATACAGACAGACTCAGATAAACATACATGTGAGCATGCATGCATGCTCTTACTCATGCACACATGCATGCATGCAGGCACACATGCTCTCGCATGCACATGCACACACTTCTTGCCCTTCCATACACACGCACGCACGAACGCACGCATGCTCTCTCTCTCTCTATCTCTCTCTTTGTCTCCCTCGCTCTCACTCGATCCGATATTCCTCGGTGGTTGTTGGTTGTTTTTTCATGGAAAAGCCACATTATTTGAAAAATTAATCGAGACTTACCGGGAAGCTGAAGTTTAATGGAGATTATTTCAAGGATGCTGTTGGGTAGAGTATACATGTAGAGGACAAAAACGCGTGTGCACTCCAGACTTCAGCTATGTGTGATCCCAGAGAACAAACTTGGAAGGGAGGGTTCAGTGGAAGTACCTCGAGTTGCTGATGGGTGGGCACATGTATACCTCTACCCATCTACCCAACAGCACCCTCGAAATAATCTCCATTCAACTTTAACCTTTTCACAACATGCCGTGTTGACGGCAACTCAGTTGACAGTCCATGACGAGCCATGCCCTGGTGACGGCAGCACTGCTGTACTGCCTGGACGTGCTGTGCATCCGTGACGGCTCAACAATAAAAAATTCCCATGTTCTCTGGTCTACCGTCTTGGGGATCCAGCTGCCATAAATATTTAGAGCAGGGTTCTAGCCACTTGAAGGATAAGTTTACATGCACTAGCGATGACCTTTATGAGCCCAGAGTATCCGAATAAAGAGACACCTGTCTGGCACTGGGAAGGCGCGTGTGGGATGTCCTGCTTCACTAATATATCGCGGAGAAGGAGAATGACATGTGGTTTTAGAACTGGTTCAGCAAAGTAGTTCAGAAAATGAGGGGGGTAAAGTGTTTAAGTTTATCGAAAAGATCTGAGCTTGATTTGTATGCTCTGTGTATTTAATAGTTTTATACATCTTATCATTTGAAGCCAAACAGTGAAAAATTTGTACTGTGTGCAATGATTTAATTTCCTTTAAAAAAAAAGAATTAACTTGGATTACACACATTGAATACCTCAGGTTTTCTCTGCATCTGTTCAAAGTAAGAGCAAAGTTTTATGCCCCATTTCTTCCTCATTTGCTGTTGTCATACTAACCATACAAACCTAAACAAGATTGTGTTCACTACGTTTTACTCGTGTTGTTTCCGTAACTGTAGCATTGCTATTTTACCCAAAATGTATTTAATTCTATGCTCATTACAAAGTTGGCGCTTTACCCTTTCCTTTCATATATAACAATTGCTTGTTAGGTTTACACTAGGAGACGAAAAATAAAAATTTAAAAGTGCGAAAATCGCGTGCTGCAGCGGTTGTAAGCACGTGCAGTGCACGCACATGCAGGGAAGCGACGTTGCTCCGCCGTGCTCGTCTGGAAAGTATTAACTTCTAGGTAAGTCTCGTTTAATTGTCAAATTATTTCTCGTCTGCTGATAGGTCAGACATATGGAGATTTTAGCATCGGGGATCACACGTGATTTTAAGAAGACGTCAGGCTCTGAAAGGCAACAGCTCATAACGTGAGTTACTTCCCTTAGTCTACAAATGTGTCCATCACAGACTGGGAAATACTCTCAGAACCACCATTTCCATCTTCATTTTGTTTAATGATCCGGTGGTAGAATCTTGAGAAAGTGTTCCTGTTTGACCATCCCCCTGCTTGAAGGATGCCGTCTATTGACCGGTACACCTTTGCATAATGCTGCAGAAGTACTAGCAGCCCGAGTGCTGTGAGCCGAGTACTTCGATATGTCTATTCCAGCCATAAGCATCAGATCTTTCATCCAACGAGAAATGATGTCCTTTTTCGCAGGTGCAAACGGCTTTATGCAACTGATAAAAAGTGCTTTTTCCCCAGGACTAAAATGTCATTATGAAAAAATGTGTGGCAAGGTCAAAAGAAATATTCAGAGAACAAATACTTAAAAGAAAAAAAAAACATGAAATGGAATCCCCCCAAATATAAACTCTTACGTATATGGTCCACAAGTGACTTGTCAAAAGTGACTGAAATTAATGCAACGGACAAATTAGCAGAAGTAAAAAATCTAATCAAAATTTGGTCCAAACGAATTTGCCCACCCCTTGGTAGAATTGCTGTATTTAAGTCTCTTATACTCTCAAAACTCATATACTTGTGGATTCTCCTTCCAAGCCTCTGGAAAAGATAATAAAACAATTGCAAAAACATGTGTTTCAAATTCATATGGGATAATAAACTAGATTTGAGATAAGATAAAAAGAAAGTATTCATTCATCACACTGAAAATGGTGGCCTAGGTATCCCTGACATACAAGTGTTTATACAGGCCCTTAAAATGACATGGTTGAAAAAGATCTTCAAAGGAACATCCAAATGGAAAAAAAAAGTACTTTTGTGGATTGTCCTGAGATAAAATCGTTGGAACGGTGTGGGCCTTTGAGATCGCTTAAAAATAACTAACAAATTTTGGAAGGATGTGTTCGCAGCTTATGTGAAGTTTTGCCAACACGTGCCTGTAAAAGAAGCACAAGAAGTAGTAGTGGAACCTTTTTTTGACAATGACAAGTTTAGAATTGATAATAATATATATATATTTTTTAAAGTGGACACCAAAAAAAACGTATTCCTGGTAAGAGATGTGGTTGATGAAAAGGTTGTTTTTTTTAAGTTATAAAGCCTTCTGTGAAAGGTATGCTGTCAAAGTAAACTATTTAGAATACATGAGTTTTGTTCAATTTTTGTTCAATCAGTCAAAAGCTTCCTTGCTACAAAGAATATGAAAATAAAAGATAGCAAATGCAATGAAAGGACAAACGCACAACAGATAATAGCAAATGTTAGAAAAGGTTAAAAAAAACTTCAACAATATATTACTAGAGCCAATCATTATATATATGATAAAAATGCTTTCGCAAAGTGGAAGCAAATACTAATATTAATGTGGACTGGGATAGAACACTGAAACAAATTTTTAAAAATAGAGGAAATCAGATTAAGGTGGTTCCAAATCAAACTGTGTTATAACATTTTAGTTAACAAGAATATTTTGAAGAAAATGAGGATTACAAATAGTAGTAAATATACTTTTTGTAGAAATGAGAACATGATTTATGGTTGTGATTTTTCACAATGTTTTTGGAGGGACTTGGAGAAGATTTTAAGAGAGAAGTGCAAACACTGTTTTCAGTTGAAATTTAATATAGAACTTGTTTTGTTTGGGAATGATGACCAAACAAAAGCAGACGACACTTTTAACCAGATTAATCTACTAGCAAAATACTTCATTTACAAATACAGGAAAATAAGATCAAACCCAAGGTAACACATTTCTGAGAGACTTGAAACGCAATTATATAGTTGAAAAATGCATTTATTCATAAGAAATGAGGCTTGCAGATTTCTTTAAGAAGTGGTACCCTTACCAGTGACGATGTCTTTTAAAGAATTGTGTGGATGAATGACCTGTGAGTTGATTTTAGCGTGGTGACAGCCCTACGATGTCCCTTTGCGGTCGGATGGGCTATAAGCAACATTATCTTATCTTATCTTACCCTTACCAGTGTTGTTGATGACGTACGGTGATTAATAATGATGTAAGGATGTATGTTTGTTTACAAACGTGTCATTTCGAGTGTGTGTATTTTATGAAGGTAACACCTGCTTAGAACAAAACCTTTCAGTTTCATGCAGCATTGTTCAAGGCTCAGTCTCAATGTACAGTAATGTTGTGTGTGTGTATGTTGTGTTTTGTGTGTGTGTGTGTGTGTGTGTGTGTGTGTGTGTTGTGTGTGTGTGTGTGTGTGTGTGTGTAAGTATGTTTGTAAATAAACATGGGTGCATGTGTAGGTATATGTTCATATGTGTTTTTTGTACTATTTTTCACAGTGGCTAGAAATATTTATGTATTATCACTTTAATGTATGTGTGAAAATTTCTGAGCACTGTCCTCTTTATGCGTATATGTATTTCTCATGTTAGCTGAATAAAGTGTGTTTCTGGGGGGGGGGGGGGGGGGGGGGGGCGTGCTTTTCCAATTTGTAAGTGGGCTGTCTTTTTCAAATAGTGCCAAAGGCTTTAAGTGAGTACCTGGTTTTGGTTTGTTTAAAGGGGTCCTCAACATAAATAGCATGTTTGGGTTGTTCAAAAGTATGATCGAACTGTTTCGCGCAAGCACACCACAGTACGGAAAGCAGCACAGCCAAGCATAGTACGGAAAGAGACGAGAGTCAGGGATTCCACAAGTGACGTATAAGTGCCAAGACTACCGTGAATGAAAGACATGTCCCTAAAAGCTTTCGCTATGAGGTCGTAAAACTCAACTATTTTCCGGCGATAATGGCACATGCTGGTGGAGCATAGGCCATCGACGACCCTTCGCCATCGCACTCTGTTCAGGGCTGTTCTGGTCATTCCAGTCCAGTTGGTCCCCTGTTGTTTCAGCTCTGCCTCAGTGTCTCGCCTCCAGCTGTTGTGAGGTCAGCCTCTCTTCCTCTTTCCCTGTGGGTTCCAGGTCAGGGCTTGGCGTGTGGTGCTGGACGCTGGCTTCCTGAGGGTGCGTCCGATCCAGCCCCGCTTCCTTCGCAGTATCTGCTTGGCCACTGGTTCCTGTCCGCACGCTCCCACAGATCTTCGTTTTGGATCTTCTCCTGCCATCGGATTTTGTAGATGCGCCTCAGACAGGTGTTGAAGAATGTCTGAATCTTTTGTTGCATCGTCTGTGTTGTCCGCCATGTCTCGCATCCGTAGAGCAGAACTGACTTCACATTTGAGTTGAAGATGCGGAGTTTGGTTTCTTATGCTAATTTCTCCAGATGCCCAGATGTTCTTGAGTATGACAAAAGCTGCTCTTGCCTTGCCGATTCTGGCTGTGATGTCTCGGGCCGTGCCTCCCTGTTGGTCAACCACGCTTCCCAGGTAGACGAAAGACTCCACCTCCCTGATGGGCTCTCCACCGACTGTGACTGATGTGCTGGCAGTGGTGTTGATTTTCTTCAGCTCGGTCTTCTTCTCCCTGTTCCGGCTGATGTGGTCTCCAAGCAAGTGGTCTTGTCCTGCATCTGGCTGTGGTTGTGTGACAGGAGCGCCAGGTCGTCAGCAAAGTCAAGGTCGTCGAGCTGCGTCCAGAGTGTCCACTGTATACTGTTGTTCCTGCCTGTTGTAATGGTCTTCATGATCCAGTCAATGACCAGGAGGAAAAGGAACTGCGACAGCAGGCACCCCTGCCGAACTCCGGTCTTCACCTCGAAACTATCGGACAGCTGGCCGGCGTGGCAGTCCTGCAGTTCATGTCCTGGAGGTGCACCGATGAGGGAGATGATCTTCATGGGGACTCTGTAATGCCTCAGCAGTTTCCACAGCATCTCTCTATCCACACTGTTGAAGGCCTTCTCATAATCTATGAAGTTGATATAGAGGGGGGAGTTCCACTCCAGCGACTGCTCCACAATGATGCGCAGGCTGGCGATCTGGTCAGCACATGATTTGTTACGCTGGAAGCCTGCCTGCTGGTCTCGGAGCTTGGGGTCGACAGCCTCTTTCATCCTCTTCAGTAGAACCCTGTTGAGAACCTTGCCTGGCACTGACAGGAGCATGATCTCTCAGTAGTTGCTGCAGTCCCTGAGGTCTCCTTTCTTCGGCAGCTTGATGATGATTCCTTCTTTCCACTGGGCCGGTACCTCCTCCTCCCAGATCTTGCTGAAGAGGCTGTATAGCATGTTGACAGCTGTCTCTGTGTCTGCTTTGATGGCTTCTGCTGGTATCTCGTCTGGCCCTGCAGCCTTCCCATTTTTCAGAGTCGGTGATGGCCTTCTTGATGTCAGCCTTTGAGGGTTTGTCGCAGCTGATGGGCAGTTCTGTCTCTGCGGGTGGGATGCCTGGTGGTGCATCAGGGGCAGGGCGCTTTAGCAGCTCCCTGAAGTGTTCTGCCCATCGTTTCAGCTGTTCCTCGGTTGTTGTCAGAGGGTTTCCGTTCTTGTCCTTCACTGGCTTGTCTGTCTGCTGGAACTTGCCCGTCAGCTTCTTGGTTACCAGATACAAGTCCTTCAGGTTCCCCTGTACATGCTACCAGCTACGAGTTAAGTTCCAACGAAGAGGACATCGGACATGAAATTTTCACTGAAGTGTATGGAGCTCAGCCATACCAGTTTGAACCTACAGCTCCTTGTACAGTTTGACCTCCCTCGCCATCAGATGCTTGTTTCTTTCTAGGCAGTTCGACATTTTACAGGTTGACCATATTATGTACATGTATGTACACACATACGCACGACACAGATAGTACTTACATGATATAAACATGCGCATACATACATCTGTTCACTCGCACACGCGCACACACACACACACACACACACACGCACACACACACACACACACACAAACACATTACCGTAGTATGTAAATAACTTTAAAATGATAAATGTGATAAACCACATTTTCCTTCAGTTGTTTAAATCTATCAGATAATGCCTTTTCCTTTGAACAGGAGTTTGTCAGCTACTGCATCATCACACTAATTCTCTTCCCTGCTATAGAAATCTTTTCAATAGCCGTTCACTTTCACCACCACCACCACCACCACCACCCCCCCCCCCTTTTTTTTTTTTTTTTTTTTACATTCCTCATTTTCAACCTCACTCTCTCCACTTAAATTCTGGAGTTCCACAATGACAATTAGAATCTGAGAGGTCTTTTACAATATATTGCAGTCAAAGATTCTGGCTGTTATTGTAAAAACTGATGCGTGACGTGCCATACATCAGATCTAAGCTGCAGATTTAAGCTCATTATTCTCATACTCACCAGGGCAGTTTATGGCACACAGACGTACCACACCCACATATATCTTAAAATACACACTAAGTCACCATCCTGTATCCAAATACTGATAAAAAATTCACTTACTAAAGCATATGGTTGTTGGGCAGACACTTGAACTTGCAGGGGTGCTTGATGTTCAGCAATGTCCTGAAAAAGAAAAAACCCAAACTATTATTCACTGGAGTCCAAGTTGTTATTTGTGGACATGGACACTTTCTTGTTAACCTGCTGACTGGGCCACAATCGTGGCTTTACCGCGTAACTACGATGGGCCACGATTGTGGCTCTGAGGAGAACCGTTATACCACCACCGCTAAACATCCGGGTTGATCAGTTCACGTGACTTGCTGGTATCCATTATGCGCCGGCAAGCCTTGTCAGTCAGTTATCTCGAAGTTTTTCGTCTGTTTTGACTGAAATAATGAGTGAATCAGCGACCAAGTTTGAGCAGGAGTTGCCTGGAAGTGGCACGAATGAAGAATCAGTTGCCGAAAGCAGTAGTAACGAAAGCGAAGCAGGTGAGTTGATAAACTTTGATTATTTTGTTTGTCGAGTGAAGGAACACTTGCTGCGTGCGGTTATTGGTTATTTTACATTTGTTGGTCCGCCACATGAAGGAAGGGGGGTTGGGGTGGAGGGGGCAGGGTACATGGTTACTTACAGGAATGATAGGCTTCGGCCTGATCAAACTAGAAGATCGTTTCTGGGTGATTATAGGTGTTTTGAAAGCACTTTGTTTTTTTTAAGTTTGGAAACAGTGTGGGCGTGTCACGAGTGGGCGTGTCTCCAATGAAAGCTATAGCCCTTCCACTTCCTTATATGCTAGTGATTCAGATTTTATTCTTATTTATGATTTTATGCATGACTTCATTTTTCATAGAATGAATAAGTAATGCTGTTCATATTTTTTTTTCTTTCTCAAAATCAGACTAATTGGTGGAAACGTGAGTCAAGCTCTCTGTAACAACTCTTGCACCATTATGAAACAATGAAATGAACAGAAGACTTAAGTTATATGTTTTCTTGTGTGATCCAGAATCTGGAAGCACTACTGCAGAGGAGAGTGATGCTGAGAGAGGAGGTAAAGAAAGAGGAACTGTGCTGCTGGCCATCCTACTTGTGTGCACTCCGGCTGGGAATGTTCTGGATGTGACGTGGGACTCTGCCCCAAGTGCTTCTCAGCCTTCCACAGAAGACCAAGGCCTTAACTTTGTTCTGTGTCTTTCAAGTACATGTTCTCTTGTTTTCTGTCAAGTTTCAAGTGTTTTGACATTCAAGCAGGAAAACTGTGGTGTTTCAAACAATGTGGCTGACATTTTGGATTACCTTTCCGCCAGTGTTCTGGATTACACTGTGAAGAATATCTTCAGCTGCCATGAGGGTACTGTCTTGTAATTTTTTTTTTTCAGATTCCTCATTATCTCTGGTTTACAAAAACATATAGTTTTACCTATCTAGCTTCAAGACAAGCCTGCACAAACCCCATTTCCTTATATAGTGAAATTTGATTGTCCGGATGCTGAATTATAGGAACATCATTTTGAGGCACAATTCAGTATACATATCTCAAGTCAAGAGAATTATCATCTTTCCCATGTTTCCAGCACATATTTGTCTTCATTTTATCTCCAGTCTGAAGTGTTTATGTAGTACAGAAGAAAAACTGTGTCTCTCGTAACGTTTGAGTTACTTTTCAAATAACTTTTTCAGAAATTTTGTCTGCTTATATTTTGAGGTCAGTCTCCAAGTAGGTACCACCTACAGTATTTTCAGTTATTTCAGTAGATTCTACAACATCTCTAGTTTCTAAAAATGTATAGGTTTGCATATCTAGTGCAAATGATATGTATGCAGAAGCCAAATTCTCAAGTGTGGTGTGTGACGAGTTTCCCGTCCTAGATTTTAACTACATTTCTTTAAAGTATAAATTGATATACAGAGCACTGTGAGGGTTGATAAGAATCGTAACTTCAGTTTTGTTGGAAACAGTAAACAGCAGGGGAAAAAAAAATCACAAACATGCAACAGTTTCAGTGGCAGCAGGCAGTGTGACTGACCACTGACTGACTGCCACTATGACAGTAACAATGTATGTTTCAGTTTAATGCCAACACTCAACAAAACCAACAACTATCTTTACAACCAACCATATACTGAGAATGTAACACAAAAAGATCAACCACCTATTCCACAAACCTTACCTTCTTTACATCTCTGAGTTTGGCTCTCTTGCTTCTGTCAGAATCCATTTCACTGTTGCGTTTGAGGCTTGCACTTGCAGCTGGCGAATGAACAGAGAGTGCTTTAATACATTTTTCTGTTATAATAGTTGGCACAGCATCCTCTTTCAGCTGTCTTCAGACCCGAATTCCAGCTTCCATCTTTACGTTCCAGGTGTGTTGGTCTTGGAAACTGTGCTCTTTGAAGTGACGACCGCAAACGCCATGATAACTGTCCCGAAGAACAAAATCTTTCCTCGTTGTGGTGACAAAATTTATCCACAATCGCCTAAACTGGCTGGAAGCACCTGGAAAAGCATGAACGCTTAGTCTTTGCTTATTTCCTGATGAAATTCTGCAACCAGACACAGCACACATTCGCCCCATCTCACTTCAGCCGAACATGAAGAGCGACTTCGCTTTTCGACGTCATCAATCGGGAAAACCCCCATTTTATCGAAATCGAGGCTCTTGCTCCTGTTTCAGCCTCTCGCTTTCCCAGTCCAAGGAAATGGTGTTCTCACTGCAAGATGAGAGCACAGGCGGCTGATTCGGGGCTGGTTTTTCGCAATAAGACCACATACCAAAACCATGTATTTGGTCAAGATAGATCCGTAAAAATGGGTGAGAACCCCTTTAAAAGAGAGCTATATACAAGTACACATTGAGACTCGTGGATTTTTACACCATCAACAGTAACAGGTGGGGAGGGGTGTGTGTGTGTGTGTGTGTGTGTGGGGGGGGGGGGGGGGGGGGGTGCTTTCCCAATTCGTAAGTGGGCAGTCTTTTTTCAAATACTGTCGAAGGTGGTGAACCAGATACAATCTCTTGTTTTCAAAACAAGGTATGACTAAAGGCTTTAAGTCAGTACCTGGTTTGGTTTGTTTAAAAGAGAGCTATATACAAGTACACATAAGTTAGACTCATGGATGTTTACATCATCAACAGTAAGACTATGGAGAGTCTGTCCTCTCTGACCAGAGAGAAAGCAAGTAACATAAGTGTTCTGAGTGTGAGTTTCAGAAAGCTGAGCTGTTCTGCAACTGGCCACTGTGCTAAAATATCAATGACTGTGTCTACATCCCATGTGTCACAGTACTTTGGGAGTGATGGTCTATTGTTGAACACACCGTTGACGATTTTACAGACTATAGGATGTTGACCTATTGTTTCTGCGTTATCAGGACAAAGGTATGCTGAAACTGTACTATTACTAGCACCTGAAGCATACAGTTCTGCAAAAAAAAATGTGCCACATGCACAAGAGTACAAGTAGTGATTTCATTTATGCTGACAAATTTCTGCCATTTTTGAATGTAGGCATTATAGGACTTACAGTAGCTGGGTCTTCATGAATCCATGATTAGAGCAACTGAATTTGTTGATAAACCAGAATAAGAAATTTTTGCTGAGATCTTGCAGACAAGCAGGTTTAGGCGACGTTTCTAAATGAGAGGATGAACTGCTCTGAGGTTGCTGGGTAGGTGACAAAGGTGGCGTCTGCACCTGAGTTCTACTGGAAGGCAGCAGAGAAGATGTTGAAGAACAGTGAACCACGGTTGTGTCAGCCAGTTGGGTACCACAATTATCCCCTCTGCACGGTCTTTCCGGATCTTTGATGGTGAAAGGTGGAAATGCATACCACTGTAAATACTCCTAAGAGATTGAAAAAGCATCAGTTGCTTCAGCTTCTGGATCCGGCTTGTATGAAATGAATTGCAGCATTTGGAAGTTCAACCTGGAAGCAAAGACATCACTATCTGGAGAAGCCATGAGCTGTTGGAAGGCAGACTGCAGAGCCTGCTCATCAAGTTTTCATTCAGCATCAGTGTTCTGACACCAGGACTCTTTGTCAGCTGTCCTGTTCTGCTTCCCTGGAATGTGCGCTGCACTGATCCAGATATTCTTAGAAATGCACCATGACCAGATTGTAAACGCCATGTCATTACAAGCATCGGAATGGCTTGTCCCCATGCGATTGATACAGCTGACAGCTGTTGTATTGTCTGTCATTATCTGGAGATGTTTCTTTTCCAGCTTTCTCTGAAATGACTGCAAAGCAAGTAAAAAACAACATCATCTGCTGAAGCAGAAAGGAAGATCCCGTTCCTGGACACACTCATCACCCGAACCCATGATGACAGGGTGGAGACCACCGTCTATAGGAAACCAACCCACACTGACCAGTATCTGAACTTTCACTCTAACCACCCCCTCCAGCACAGAGAGATCTGTTGTCAAAGCCCACATGCACACAGCCTCTGTGCTGTGTTCGGACTGTTCCACGAAGGAGGAAGAACTGAAAGAAGAAGAACTCATGAAGACTGTCCTTTCCGCTAATGGATACCCTGCATGGATGTGGGACAACCCCTCAAGTTCGCTACCCTTCTTCTACAGATACGGACAGTGTGAAAGTGGGGATCCCTTACATTAAAGGAGTCTCAGATCATCAAGCCAGGACCTTCCAACAACATGGATGCAAAGTGTTCCACAAACCCACCAACTCGCTACACCAGCAACTGACCCTGTCAAAGACAAAACGGACCCCCTCAAGCAGTGTGGTGTAGTGTAGTGTACCAGGTAGGGTGTCAAGACTGCACCCATACAGGTCTACATTGGTGAGACAGCAAGACCACTCACCACCTGTCTCTACAAGAACATCAAAACCTATCTGCCATACATGAACATCTACAAGCCACAGGCCACAGTTTCAGCCCCCAAGAAACCAAATCTTATCTACAGAGCCCTTCCTCACAAAAAGAAAAGTTAAAGAAGCCATCGAAATTAAGACCAGATGCCCAAGCCTGAACAGAGATCAAGCCTTTGAACTTCCCCCCATCTACAATCAGATCCTGACAACCGTTCACCCCACACAGCAGTCGTCCCACCAGGCCTCACTGCCACAACAGCAACAGTGAGCAAAAAGACAGGGTGATCCTGTCGAAATATTCTCCAAGTAAGTTTTTGATTCTGAGTTGATAACTACATTTCTAAAGTGGTCATTTTGACCCAATTTCACTGTTTGGCTGCTAGTTAGTGTATAAATTAGGCAAAAATTACCACTGGTTAAGTACACTGACTACTGGTCAGCAACATCATAAATTGTTCATCTGAACTCGTTCAACACTAACTGGATAGTGGATGTCAAACAGTGAACTTAGGCCAAAATGACCACTGGTTAATGAAATGGACCACTGGTCAGAAACGTCATAAATTGTTCACATAAACTCGTTCTACACTAATAGGCCAAATGACCATTATCAGTGACCCTGGATAGTAATATATTAATTCTATGAAAGAGGACTTAATTCCACACAGGGATCATTTCACATAATTCCACACGGGTACCATTTCACTTGATAGTCCCAATGCCAAGCTACTAACTTCTGAAACAGTACTAGTACTACTATCTTCTGAAAACTACTACTATAATTTTCACAAGTTAGTAGTATTACTACTAACTTATGAAAATTATAGTAGTGTTTTCAGAAGATAGTGGTACTAGTAACGTTTCAGAAGTTAGTCGCTTCACATGTGTGTGTCTTGTATGTGGGGATGTGCGCATGTGCCCTGTGTGTGTGTCATTTGTGTGCTTATGTGTATGCATGTGTGTGCTTGCGTGTGTTGTGTTGTGTGGACGTGCACATGCACACATGTGTATATTTGTGTGGGTAAGAGCGAGCGAATGTACTCGCACACGTTTGTATGTGTGTGAATGTGAATGTGTGTGTGTGTGTGTGTGTGTGTGTGTGTGTGTGTATTGTGACTGCGTGCGTGAATGTTCAGAAGATGACTTAGGAACAAGAACAAGATCATCAAATGCAGCATATAAGTGGATGCACACACTTGCGTGCACACACACATACACATAACAATAGGAACAATAACTCATCCCCCTCAAACACATCCCATGCACACACGCATGTGCGCACACACACACACAAACACACACACACTCATACACACACTCACACACCAACGCTTCCACACACATCTGTGGACTCTCTAATTAACATGCTGGCATTACCCCACTGATGAACACACACACACACACACACACACACACTCACACTCTTACTCAATATTCAATCAGAGGCAACAAGAAGAAGGAGAATCGTTTGAAAGGTTCTACTCCACAATAAGAGGTCTCAGCAAGACATGTGAGTTTTGCCCAGATTGTATGGACTCTATGATTTGAGACTGGATTGTGCTTGGAATCCGGGACCCCAACACAAAAACCGAACTTCTAAAAGTTAGGAATCTTAATCTGGAGAAATGTGTAGACATCTGCAGAGCAGCTGAAAATGCTATGGTACAGGGCAAAGCTATGAACTATACGGAAAACACAAGCTGCTGTTCACAAATGAAGATAGACACGCTTAGAAGCCAGGGAATGTAAATTTTGTGGCACACAACATAAGCTACATAAAGAAGAATGCACAGCTTATGGGAAAAACATGCTTTCGTTGTTCAGGTAAAAATCACTTCAGCCACAAATACACAGTTGCTGGAAACAAGAGGGACACACAGCAAGTGTGTGAACCAGGCACAGGAAGAAAAACAGAACTAGGAGCAAGACACACGGACAGTGAGGACTGGATCAACAGTGTTGGTCAGTCCAACAAAGATGTGAAGTGTGCTATGTTGGTACAAGGACAAGAAATAACGTTTCAGATAGACACTGGATCATCTGTGAACATGCTGCCGGCAAAGTTTGCTAGTCACATAGTACCAACCGAGAAGATAATGAAATTGTGGAATCATACTTAACTCAAACCTGTTGGCAAAACCAAAGAATCAATAAACAGTCCAAAGAACAAGAAACAATACACAGTGGATTTCATTGTGTTTGAGGACAACTTACTCCACCACTTGGTCTGCAAACTTCACAGGATATGGGTTGATCAACATAGAAAAGGACAGTTTCATCCGTGTAGCACAACTCCATTCTGCATCACCAGAAGATGAGTATGCAGATGTTTTTGATGGATCATTTGGGAAAACTACCTGGCCTACAACATCTTGAAATAGACCCACAAGTGAAACCAGTCATCATGCCTGACAGGCGCATACCAATTTCTCTCAGGCCTCAGCTTAAAGCTGAACTTGACAAGATGGTTGAAGATGGAGTGATCAAACCAGTGAGTGAACCTACACCATGGGTCAGTCAAATAGTTGTCACAAAGAAAAAAAAAAAACAACCGATTGACAAGTCCACAACCATCTGGAAGAACACCATAGTCGTCAACAGGAGGGCTGGCAGGACCTACGATGTACAAACTGGTGACAGATGATTGTATAGACGCAATCATGTTTTCCTTCGCTCAGTTCGCCGCCCAACTCTCACACCCCATGTCCCTACAACAATCCAATCTCCCAAAACCCAGCGTTCCTGCCCATACCCCACCAAAGCTGACAGCCCAAGAAGGCAGCAAAACGGACGTCAAGACAAGGGACGACAACCAGCCACACCAGCTCTACCAGATCCAGTGATCCAGGAACCCAGCAGTCCATCAGCAGCAGTTCACCAGGATCACAACCAGAAGATGCCTACAGCCAGTCCAGACTCACCAGGGGAGCCAACCAGAACCATCATCACAAGATCAGGCAGACCAGTGAAGCCTAGAAAGATACTGGACCTATGATTCACTGACTGGCGAAAATCAACACACAAACATACAGTCGCTTACAATCATTAACAGTAGTCAAAGATAGCAAACACACCCAGACACAAACTCTATAGTGTTCAAAGAAAAGAGAAAGAAAGGAAAGATAATGTTTGAGTTTTATTATTTATAATAATTTGAACTGCTAATCTGAATTTGACCAAGTTACATATATTCAATCAAAGTTCAGTTAAGTTCACATTCCTAATGTACAGAACTCCCAGAAGGGGGAAGATGTTACATGGTCTAGAAATTGGCAGATAGCTCTGTATGCGAAGTCACGTGATTAAATCTGTTATGGAAGTTAACGGGTGTCTGGGCTCCATCTTATCTGTGAGTCGATCCCATTTCTGCCTCGTCTCCACTTCTGTATGAAGGCTGCACGCAACATCTCCCACTGATGAACACACACCAGCGTACACACATCTACAGTATACGCTGGGGATCCTGAGAGATTCAAAGTCTTATCTCAGTTGACATGTGTTTAATCTTTTGTGTCTGTTATTGGAAAGGCCCAGTATTAGTTTGCCCCAATCTCTAGGAGTCTTTGCAATGTTGGCCTTGAAATTATTCCAATGTTTGTTTGGTTGGTGATGTTTGTTGCTCTTCCTTGAAGTCTGGATGTGCGGCTACCTCCTCTCTTGATGTTCAAATCTGAAAGATCAGTGGTATATAGTGGCTTTGCTCTTCTTTACTTAAGTGATTCTTCAGATTTCTTATTAGATCAGATCGGCCAAGCAGTAATCCAGTTCTTATTGTTGCCTTGCCAGCCAGTGTGTCTGCTCTCTTGTTTCCTTTAACTCCAGCATGTCCAGGGCAGTACATCCATATCCAGTGGAAGGCTGTGCATGCATTAGTTCATTCCAAGCAGGGCTTCCATTTCACTTTTCACTTTCTGAAGTAGGTTCATGGAATCAGTCGGTATCATGACTTGTTGAGTTTCGAACTGGCTTGTAGTAGATGAAAGCCAGTGGAGTGCTTGTGTCACTGCTTCTACCTCCATTGTTAGACTTGAGGCTGTTAATCTGTGCGCACCATTGTCTTCCGGAATAGTTTGTCCATTTTGCTTCACTGTGTATCCCCAGCCTGACTTACCTTTGGTGACAGAACTGTCAGTGTATATAAAAATATCTTTTGTGCAAAGGTCTTTTACCAGCATCTGAATTTCTGCGTTGGTTTTGCCTTCTGGCCATTCTCACAATGTCTTCCAAGTTCTGGAGCGATGAACTGACCATCAACAATTTCTGCCAGTTCCTCTCTCACTTCTTTGCTTACAGGTTGTCCATACCACTCAATTCAGCGGCCGTTTCTTTCAGCAATGTCAGATTTGTCTCTGATTGGTCAGCTTTTTTATTCTACGATGTGAAAAGCTGTGCCTCTTTTTCTCTAATTCTTCCAGTTCCCCATCTTCTCTCAGCTCCAAAATACCAGTTGTGTTCCTGTTCTGACTCTGAATGGTCTCCAGAAACTGGGGCAAATTTGGCAGGGTCTGCGGCACCATCGTCATCTGGAAGTTTCCTCTTAGACCTAAGGGTCTCAAATTTTTTTGTTCCTGCTCTCATCTAGCTCTTGAATCAGGCTTCTAACTGATTCTGGTACTGTTGAGGGCCCGCTGCTGTCTGTGGGTTCTGAAAGACCCTCCGACATGGCTACTGAAAGAGCCGTCGATGTGTGTTCAGCTTCTGAAAGAGCCGAACACAAAGGATCTAGACTACCAGTTTCAATCAGAAAGCCGTCCAGTTTAATGTAATAAACTTTGGAATAATAATTTCTGAGAGTGTTAGATTCTAATGATTCTAATGTGATTATGATGTTTATTATTGACCTGAAGGAATTGTGAAGGTCCAAGGAAATTATTCACGCTAGATATCTATCACTTTCAGTACACTCATCCGTCTGGCACCGCGTTCTGGCATCAATTGGGGCGCGCACGCGGTTTTGTACTCCACATGTATATGTCTGATCAGTCAGCAGACAAAGAATAATAGCAACTTTCAGCAGTTAAGCAGTGCATTAAAGTGAAAAAAAGAACATTGCAAGCATCAAGCGTCGTGAGGTGATTCATGTAGTACAGGAGGAGTTTTGCCAGATGATAATGACTTTCCAAAATAAGAGTTAGATTGATATTAAGTAGAGCTTGGATAACTCTGTTGACAATCTTTTTTTTTCTTATGCTGTTTGAAGTCTGGAAAACTTTGGTTGTAATATTTATTTTTGGTTGTTGTTACTATTTTTCATTTGTTGGTAAACTTCTTTTCATTGTTACTATTTTTCGTTTGTTGGTAAACTTCTTTTCCTTCAGTTGAATCTAACATTTATATTTTGGTGTCATATTTCATGTAATACTTTTGCAAGCTACAGCCAATTTGCTAATTCTATTTAGCCAGTTTTTCATGTCCTGTACATAAAAAAAAACATGCAAAACAAGTACTTACTTTGGGAAAACAGCTTTGGGAAACAATTTTTCTGTCACTATGACAGTGACTCAGCAAATATTTGGAAAAAACGGAGAGTGGGGGGTAGAAGTGGCAGTGTTTGTAAGGTCTAATGCACAAGATGGTTTTCAGAGTTCAAATCTGTGCACTGTTTTAGTTTTGATGAAATTAATGATTGCAGTTGACTGATTTTTATAAACTGGCATTCATTGTGTGTGGAAATGAATGAAATTTACTTGCTTAATTCAGTTTTCAGTTAGAAAATCAGATGCTGTTTTTAATTATTTATAATCAATCAAGTCAAGTTCCTATGCAGTTTTGACATTTTCTTTTTGTTATTTCAAAACTTTGACAGGATTTTGTAACTTCACATACTTACTGTCACAAATCAAAACTAAGAATTTCTTAGTTTATAATCACATATTAATATACTTTAGTGAGTCAGCTAATTGTGTTCTTTTTCTATAATATTGGCAGTGACTATATTTTCTTCAACTATCAACGTAAAACATAAGAGAGAGAGAGGTAAGGACTTAAGTAATGTTGCTTATAGTTATAGCCCAGCCGACTGCAAAGGGCCATATCAGGGCTGTCACCTCGTTAAAATCAACTCACAAGTCAAGAGAGACAGAGACAGAGGAGAGAGAGAGTGAGTGAGTGAGTTGACATGCATGTAAGGTTTTTAAGTGTGGTTTGCTGACTGTGAAATATATAGAAAGTTATTGATATGGCCATTACATTGTGTAAGACTGTTGCTAATTGTTGTCATTTCTTTTTTTTCCCCAGCTGATATATGCTGATTATTTACACACACACACACACACACACACACACGACACCACCTGGAAATCAGGAATCCTTATAGATCTTTATAGACTTGGTTTTCATGGTCATCTGCCACTGTTTATTTAAACTCTGGCTGATCGGCAGTTCCAGGTATGTGCTGGCACCACACTGTCTGACATCAATGGACAGGAGTTGGGTGTGCCTCAAGGGAGCATTCTTTCTCCTGCTCTCTTCAGCATCAGAATTAATGACATTGTTAAATCGGTAAGCCATTCTGAGTCCTCTTTGTTTTTTGATGACTTTGCGCTGTACACAGTTGGACTCTCTTACGCCAGCATTCACCATTGACTCCAACTTTGTGTTAATAAGATTCAACAGTGGGCCGAGGAAACGGGTTTACGTTTTCAAGTTCCAAAACTCGGTCAATCCATTTCCACAATTTTCGTCAGTTTTTTTTGCTGATCCTAAGATTCGTCTGGGTAAGTCCCACCGTTCCGGCTGTAAAAGAAGCCAGATTTCTGGGTGTTACTTTTTATCAAAAACTGAAGTTTAAAAGTCATATCCAACACATAAAAACTGCATGTCAAAAAGCACTGAACATTCTGCGAGTTGTGGCACACACAGATTGGGGCGCTGACAGGAAAACTCTCCTTTATCTTTACAGGACTCTGATCCGCTTCAAACTGGGCTATGGGTGTGTAGTGTACGGCTCAGCCAAACCATCCTACCAGAAAAGTCTAAATCCTGTCCATCATCATGGGCTTCAATTGTGTCTGGGTGCGTTCTGCACTACCCCTGTTGACAGTTTGTATGCCGAGGCAGGAGAACTATGCCTCTCAAATCGTCAACTGAAACTTGTCTTGAACTACTGTCAGTCTCTCTTCTGAACCTCAAAACCCTGCATATGATTGTATTTTTGACCCCAAGTTCAAAAAAAAAAAAAATGACCTTCACAGTTCCATTCCACACTTGGGGATTCATATTCTTCCCCATTTGAACAGAGCAGGTATTGACCTTGGAGTAGTTTGTGATTTTTCCAAGTTTCCTGATGACCCTACATGGACTTTTTTCACTCCAGTGATCTGGTTTGATTTAGCCTCGTATTGGAAAGATTCCACTAGTTCGTTGGCCTACAAGTCCCTTTTTGCTGAACTGTGTTCCAAAAGAATTTTCACAGACAGTTCCAAATCTGAGGAGGGAGTGGCCAATACAGCCTATTGCCCTGTTCCAAATCTGAGGAGGGAGTGGCCAGTGCAGCCTATTGCCCTAGCTGGTGCTCCTCAAATATAATTTAGAACATATTCCATCAGATGCTTCCGTTTACTCTGCTGAACTTACAGCCCAGGTTCTAGCATTGAGGATAATCTCTCAGTCTACAAAGAAGGACTTTCTGATTTTATCGGATTCGCTGTCAGCTTTGGAGGCGATAGCTGGCCGCAACCTCCATCATCCTGAACTTCTACACTTTTTAAAAATCTTTTTACTATGTTGAATGCGGAAGGTCACAACATCATTCTGGCCTGGGTTCCTGGTCATGTTGGCATCGGAGAGAATGAAATGGCTGATTGTTTGGCCAAGAATGTCACAACAGGGAAACTGTCTAACATATCTGCCCCCAACACAGATCAGAAACCAAAAGTTAATGATGATGTCAGAGACATTAGAAAAATAGAAGAGTAGTTAGACTCGGAATCAAAAACTTACTTTGAGAATATTTTGACAAGGTCGCCCTGTCTTCTTCAGCTCACTGTTGCTATTGTGGCACCAGGCCTCGCTGCCACAATAGCAACAGTGAGCTGAACAAGACAGGGCGACCCTGTCGAAATATTCTCAAAGTAAGTTTTTGATTCTGAGTCTAATTACTTTTCTATTTTAAATTCAATTAAAACACAAAACACCGTCTTTTTCAGCGCAAGTTTTCGAGCCACTGCTCTTCTTCAGGCCGCATGGCACAAGTGACGCAATAGAAAAAAAATGACGTCCATTGGTGACATAATCTGTGACGTCATCTCTCTCTCCCTCCCTCCCTCCCCCCTCTCTCTCTCTCTCTCTCTCTCTCATGCTCAACTCCATCCTCCTCCGTTTCTCTGTTCAGTCAGACCCACACATTGAGCCCTTGTGGATAGTTCGTCTTGAGTTTGTACCTCCAGAACCTCTCCCTCTCTCTTCGCTTATTGATGTCAAGATTTTTCATAAGTTCGATGACTGTGCAGCGGAGGTCGGTCAACTGGTGACCGGGGCCATTGAAGTGTTTGGCGACCAAAGTGTCCTTGTGCCTGATGTACCTGTGGGTATAGAAGCGCTCCGCCAGGTATTGCCGGTCTCCCTAACATACTGCACATCATGACACGCTGCACAGTCAATCAAGTACACCAGATTGTTGGAAGTGCAGCAGACCACATCTCTGATGTTAAAAGTTTGACCCGTCCCTGACGCAGGTGAAGTTCAGTGATTCCTGCAGATGTTCTTTGCAGATGATACACCGTCGTTTCTCACGTTTGTGGCAGCCTGTTGCATCTTCATGTGCATCATCACCTCGATCGACAATACCAGTCTGAGGTACATCAGGGGGGCAAGAAGGCATTAGCAGTTTGCGGAGGTTAGTACAGTTTCTTTCCCCCACGATTGGAGGAAATGGAACAGCCTTGGTCATCCTCCTGCTTGTATTTCTACTTTTCTATTTTACTAATGTCGAATCCAGAAACCAGTATTCTTCTATATGTCAGAGACGTCTGGCAGGAGGATTGGAATACACAAACGGATAACAAACGCTTCCAGGTCCATTCAAACGCTGACACACGAGCCTCCCCGCCCGTACGGTTGAGACGAAACGTTTGAACCTGTGCGGTCGACCAGTCAGTGTCGAACGGACGGAGTGCTTCACGATAGTTTTAAAAACGGATGTGAGGTGAAGGTCATTGTGATCCCACTTGCCGCTTCAAACGACTGTACAATTGAATACAAAGCTTTTTCTCGAATATTCAGATTCTTATAATTTTTTGAATTGACATTCCAAAGCACATCATGGCCTTGGTACAATTCAATAATTGTTTGGTCTCTGAATCGGACAGTTTGACCACCTTGCTGGAAGACGCCATTGTTTCCATGTGCCAAGGGTGTCGGCTCAATGCTGAGCGTTGATTGGTTGGAGGATACTAGCTGTCGGGTTTGAACTTGATGCCGAAGGCCGTTTGAGACGTACGTTTACTGTGACACACGCTGCATTTGGGACCGGGTTCGACCGGTACTTCCGAAGCGTACGGGCGGGGAGGCTCGTGTGTCAGCCGCTTTAAAGAGTGAAGAAGCTCCGTGGTGCATTCCATGTCATGTACCACTCACAATGAAACATATTTCTTTTAGAGTGTTGGGACTTGCATGATGTGAGACAGAAACATTTTACAGCAGATTCTATGAAAATTTTGTTCAGAGGTTCCGCCCGATGCGATCTTTGAATTCTTGAAAGAGATTAACATTTTTCATTGGATCTGAGATTTCACAGTGGAAAGTTTTTCAACAAAATTTCGGGTGGGTTTTTAGAAGATGTATTTAAAGAGTTGTGTGAATGAATGACTTGTGAGTTGATTTTAACATGGTGACAGCTCTGATATGGCCCTTTGAGGTCGGTGAAGCTGGAAGCAACATTACCTTACCTTATCTTACCAAATGTCCCATTGGGAATCTCATACTCAAGACCTATTTTGTGGTCACCATGGCTTGTGGCTTGCAGGGTTAGTGAAATCAGTGTCTTCTTCAGGGACCCATGGTCTTTGAAGTGGCATGATGATAGCTCAGTCACATTTTGTCCACAGCCCTACCTTCCTAGCTGAAACTGTGAAGCCGAAAGAGCAGCCCCTGACAATATTCTTACCTCCGCTGGCCCCTCCATTGTCCAATCCCAGGCCCAGGCAATTGAAGGTAGAGCAGGTTAACTGTCCTGTCAGAGCACTGAAGGAGTATCTTCAGAACACAAGTCAGGCTCCTGTGACACGAGTCTGTAGTGTGACAGGCTGGGCACTGCTGTTAGACCCCAGATGATAAGCTTTCAGCTTAAACAGGTTACCCGCCAGGCTCACATCTGTGTCCAGAAACCTCTCCTCCCCAGAGAGGACATAAGGGCAAATAAAATCTGGACTCTTTCCACCAGTTGTGCACTCTGGTAGAGCATCACGGTCACTGACATTTGTCAGGCAGGTGGCTGGAGACCTATGACTACGTTTGGCAGGTTCTATATGAGACATGGCAGAGGATATGTAAGCTCTGGCTGTCTAGGGGAAAAGTGGTTGCTTGCAAAGTTACTTTTCCAGAGCAGTCATTTGCGTCCGCCTCCCTTCTTGTCATACAGAGAGAAAAAGAGAGTTGAAGAAAGAGAATGTGAAGTAAAACACAGGGGGAAGAATTGGTACCACCTGCATTGCCACCATTTGAATCATGTGCTGGCTGTGCATACACTTGTTATGCTTAATAAGCCACATTAGATTTCAGCGGTTCATGGCATATTGATTGGACTGAGACTGCAGTCGATACCCTGTGTTTTTCCACATTATGTCCGAGTGGTCGTGGCTCGCTCTCATGCTTATTACTCCTGTGCAGCATTGCCCATTTTTGCCTGTATCAATGCCAGAAGTTAGAGCCACTTTTTTGTGTATATTTTCACAGCCACTTTTGTGTATACAGTAGAATCTGGTTATAAGGAACTCGGTTATAAGAAAAACTCGGGATTCTTTACATTACTTAAAATATCTCGGATGTAAGAAACTCGGTTGTAAGAAAACTCGCTTGTAAGAAACAGGTTTAGCTGACCCTGGCAAAACTTTTCCTCAGATGTAAGAAAGTCTCGGCTGTCGAAAGATTTTCTCAGTGGGCATACACATACCTATAAAAAAAAAAAAAACTTAAAAAAAAACCCAAAAAAACCAGTTCCACGATGCAGGTCACAGGAATCGGCGGGACAGGATGTGGGCCCTTTGATGACGCCTAAGAGATGGGAATCCGGGTGTAAGCTAGACAAAACGCAGGCGCTTGATTACGAGAGTGTTTTGAACTCCCCACCCCCTCCTGTTCCTCTCTTCACGCCAGTGCATGTTCAATGCAAGGCAAGGCTTTGTACAATGTAAGGTGAAGATGGCTGACAAACACAAAAGACAAGCAATTTTGCTGAAACGAAAAATCGAAATTTGGGATGCTGTGGAGAGAACCCGAAAAAAAAAAAGACGTTAATTGCTGAAGAATTTCAGATTCCTCTTGCTACCCTGTGCAACATTGTAAAACAAAGGGACAAATACAAAAAAATCAGTTCTTGGGCAGTACAACTGACCCGCAGCTACAGCAAAAGAATAGGAAGGCGAAGCATGAGGACATTGACAATCAACTTCTGCAATGCTTTGTCAAGCGAAGTTGTTTCTCGTGCATGTGCACGTATGTGAGAAGCAAGGAATCACAGGAATCAATATATGTTCTATTCATTCGTTCATTTTCACATTTGACGAGCATCAATATGTAATAGCCTGCAACTTATGAGTACCTGTTAACTCCAATTCAGAATATCGCTGAGTGCTATTAAATACTGCTCGTAAATATTTGTGTGGGTGCACCATGCGTGTACGCACGCACGCACGCACACACACACACACACACACACACACAAACACACCACACAAACCACACACACACACTCTCTCTCTCTCTCTCTCTCTCTCTCTCTCTCTCTCTCAATCTCAAACTTTAAAAGCTTTCATGTTCTGTTCCGATGACAAATTATAAAATGGTTCCTGCATTTCAAGACGATTCTCTACACAAGGCTTGAAATAAATCTTTTGTAGTGTGTGATAGAGTATTGTCTCTGATGCAGTTCCCAGATACAACACACTTGGTAACATATTTATATGCATTCTCGTTTAAACTTAAGAATATAATACATGTACTTGCATGTTTGTAAGCGCACACACACACAACGCACACACACACCATCATGGATTGTCCCGTCGCAAAGCGACGATGACATCAGTGGCGCCTTTGGGTTATGTTTATGGTTTATGTTTTTAAAAACACTTGTTGGACTGAGGACTCGTCTGAGAATAATGTTCATTTATTTATAGGTGCATTTGTTAATATTAAGACATCCAGAGAGGATGGAGGGGAGACTGTAGAAGAGGAGAGAGTTACAAAAATCATAACCATGCATTTCTCCGATTTCTATGTTCATAGGTGAGAGAATCGGGCTAATATCCAAAAGCTCTCTCCTCCACGTCCCCTCTCCTACGAAAATTCGATTCTTTCTCTATAGAGTATGACGGCCAATGGTCGACTCGATGAATTACTCTATCTCCGTCTGTCTGTCTGCATCTCTCTCGCTCTCTCGCTGTTTATGCGTTCCTCTCGTCTGACTCACATCATGCAAACACGAAATGTTGTGCTGTAAGCGGTTTGTGGCTGTGAACATGACGGCCATGGCTGTCCAAGAATAAATCTATGCTCCCTGGGCTGGTCGCATTTGTACCTCTGACTTAGCGTGTGTAGTCGTGTGTATGTGTGAGAGTGTTGTGAATGCCGAGAGAAAGAGAGAGAGAGAGAAGTGAAGAAAAAGAGTACACCTAGAAGTTTTATGTCACAGGCCAAGATTACTTGTGAAAATCAACCAAAGGGAGCCCTTCTACTCTCTCTCTCTCTCTTCTCCTCTCTCTGTGACTATCTTGTCTTCTCTCCGTGTCTATGTGTATGGTGTGTGGTCTCAATCTCTGTGCGGGGTGTCTGTCTTCTCTCTCTTTCCCCTCTCTCATTCTTCTCTTTCTAACACTGACTTACAGACACTAACAATTACAGAACGTCAGAGGAAAAAGAACAACCAAGCAAACAAACAAACAAAAACTCGGATATTAGAAGCAGTGTAACACAAAATTCTTTTAGAACTTCTCAATTAAAGAAACCTCGGCTGTAAGCAACTCGGTTATAAGAAACCACAAAAAATTCCCCTCAACTTTTCTGGTATAACGATTCTACTGTATTTTCACACTGTTTATCTGGCACGGCTAGTTGTAATGGTTTTGGGCCCTCATATTTGCCTGTAGGAGAGTGTAGCCTCTTGTGTATTCATGTGTAGTGGGCTCCTGTCCTTGTTGCCGTCAGCTGGGTATTGAGTTCATGACTCCATTGTTACCTCAGGAAATAAGGTGTTCATGAACACCTTGTTGAACGGGGGCGGTGTACATATTTGTGCGCGGCTATGGGGCCAGTCAAGATCATTGATAGCTTTAAGCCACTATGTTGTGAGTGTTCAGGCTGATTGGTGGTGTACCGGATTATATGATTTGGCCCGGTACCACACGTGTGTGGTCTTCATGGGGCACCGGGATTAGGATGGCTTGTAGGACAATCTTAGGCATGCATCCCCCTGGTCCTTGTTGATGCACACAGCTTGAGATAGCCTGGGGGCTCAGTGAGGTTGACCGCTGCCTAGGGGCACAGTGTGACGGCAATGGGGGACAAGCCCGGAGAACCCTGGCGGTCACGGCGAGAACACAGATCTCTCACTCCCGGCGCTGCCTCTAGGTTCATTAGATTACTGTGGACCGTGTGGATGGTGAAAGATTAGTAAGTCCGTAGGAAGTATGAGGGGATTACAAAGCCAGTTTAGAGTGTCAGTCGCGGATAATGATATAGTGGTGTAATCGTGTCGTCCCCAACACCGCTTCCGGCACGCAGTGGGAATCCTAGTTCAGTGGGCAGCCCACACCACATGGGCACCGAAGGGAAAGAGAGGAGATGACTGGGGTCCTTGTGTTGCATTGGGTTATGGTGGGGGGGAGGGCCTGCCGAGAAGACCCAGAGATCAAAGGGGGGGGGGGTTGGGGGGGGGGGGCAAGTGGTGGTTACCTGCAGGGGGGGACACGGAGGCTAGGGTGGGGGGAAGGGGCCAGCGCTTCCGGCAGGCACCGAAGGGGGAAAGCGTACTGTGATAGAAAGCAGGGCGCAAGGCCCGGGCGGATACACCGTACCAGGGCGGTTGCAGTAGCACCCACCAGCGGAGGCGGGACAGAGATGCCGCTGTGCAGTAGCACGCGCGGTGACGCGGCAGGGGGGGCGGGGGCACCTCACCATGCACTGGCTTGGGGGGGAAAGCGGACCTAGGGGCGCAGTTACGGGGAGAACGAACACGGGGCCAGGGATTGGCGACAAGGGGGGGGGAAACAGGGGGACCCGGGGGGGGGGGGGGGGGGGGAGGGAGAACAAGGGGGCCGGCAGCAGGAGGGGCCTATGGGGGGGCGGGGGGAGGGAGGGGGGGAGGGGGGGAAGAGAAGCAGAGGGGGGGGGGGTGGGGGGGGGGGGGGGGGGAGCGGGGGAGGAGAAGAGGAAAGGGCCGAAGGAGAGGAGAGCAACCCTAGGGAGCAGAAGGGAAGACGAAGTGGGTGGGGCCGGGGGGAGAGGGGGGAAGAGCAGAGTGGCGGGGCGGGCAGCGGGGCGACACAGCTCCGCCACCCGGGGAAGAGGGGTGCCAAAACGGGGCGGCGCGGGGGGACGACGGGCTGCGGGGCGGGCCGCCGCGGCGGGCGGGGCGGGGGGGAAACTGGCAGGGGGGGGGGCCGGCGCGGGGGGGACCATGCTTCGGGGGGGGGGGTGGGGGGGGGGGGGGGGGGGGGTGCGGCGGGCGCTCGTGCCACGACGTCAGGACCCGCACCAGGCATGCGTCGCGCGGCAACGAGGCGCGGCGGGGCGGCCGCGCCCCAGTACGGGGGCGAGCCGAACGAGCAGGGAAAGGCATGCGCAGCGCCAAGGGAAGCAGCACGGCGCGGGGCCGGCATGGTGGGCAGGATAACCGGGGGCCGACCAACGAGGGAGGGACACCACAGACGGGACACGGGAGGAAGGCGGGGGCCATGACCAGGGCGAGGGAGGGAGAGGGGCGGGCGTAGGCAGCGCCAGGGGAGGGAACGGTCCCCCCGGGCACCACAGGGCGGATGCCAGTACACGGCCCCAGGAACGGGCGGAGAGCGGGAACCCGGCAGGATCGGCACGAAAGGGGGAGGGGGGGCAGAGACCAGAGCAAGGGAAAGCCAAAGGAGAGGGGGGATACCAGGACAACAGACGTGGGGGCCCAATGGGGAACGGGGGCGCGGCCGGGGGGCGGCGGGAGCCAAAAGGAGAAAGGGAGGTACGACGGAGCATAGACCTCAGGCCGAGGCGAAGGGGGGGGCAGGGGGCGCAGCGGAAAAGGGCGGCAGGGGGACAGAGGCATGAGGTACGGGAGGTCGGGCTGAGTGGGACGCCGAAAACGGGGCGGGGGGGGGGCGGGGGGGAGGAGAGGAAAAGAACACAGCGAACGAGACAGGGCCTGAGCAAGAGAGCGCAAAAGCCGCGGGGGGCGGGAGCGGTGAGGATGGAGCAAAGAAAAAAAAACGGGGGGGGGGCAAGGAAGCGCACCAAGAAAGCGGAAAGGGGGAAAAGGAGGGAAACATACGGACAGCAGAGACAGACAAAGGCGGGTGAGGGAGACGGGGAGGGGCAGCGGAGGTCGCGCGCCCAATCCGCGCGCGCGCGGGCGGCGCGCGCGCGCGCCCGCCGCCGCGGGGGGGGGGAGGAGGAAGACACAGGAGCAGGGAGAGAAAGCCGCGGGGAGGCTGGGGGGGGGGGGGAGGGGGGGGGGGGGGGGGGACACGGCAGGAGCAGGGAGAAGGGGCGCGGGGGAGGGGGGGGGGGGGGGGGGGGGGGGGGGGGGAGGGGGAGGGGAAGGGGACCAACGACAAAGAGGGGAGGGCCAGCAACGGGAAGGGGGGCTGGGGTTGCGGAAGCTCAGGGGGAGGGGCAGGAGAGCAAGCATTGGGTGCGGGAAAAAAAAAAAAAAAAAAAAAAACAAAAAAAAAAAAAGAGGGCAGAGTGCCAGACAAAAAAAGGGTGGCTAGTTGGACTTAGGACATAACGGGTCTTTCAAGGAGCTGATTTAAAAAAAAAAAAAATCACCTTTCAGTTGTATGTAGGAAGGTTGCATTTCTTTAAGGTGGAAAAGTCAACATTGGGGGTGCCTGGTCACGGAATGAAGTTTGAGTGACTCAGGCTGCCTGTTGTTTAACATGCCTGAATTGTTGGGAATTCGGGACACTTGAAAGCGGTAAGTCATGCAGTGTGGTGCGTGGGTGGGTGGTGGTGTGGATTGTGTAATGTGTGTGGGGTCCGCCACGAGGGGGGTCATGTTCAGAGAGGGATAACACAGGAAAATGGAATACGGGACTGGATGGTATGAATGGTGCAAGGCCGAAGGGACGAAACGGTGCTGATAGCGCGGTAGAGGACCTGTTACCATGTCAAGAGTTTGGCAGCACGACGCTGACTCGACACAGCGTGCCCAAGGGGGCGGAGGTATTAGTGGGTTTTAGTAGTGGGGAAGAGCGGCCCTCAGACGGGTGAATGAAAGCAAATCTACACCACCAATGCCACCAGGCCGGAGTTCGCTGTGTGTGGGAGGGCCAGGCTCGGCCAGTCCGAGTTCCGGGGCCACGGGGTACGGGAGAACTGATGGCTGGCAACTTGGGGGATAAAGAGGATAGAGATGAGTAAGAGAGGGGAAGATGGGTGTTCCGGTGAATTGTAGAGCAGCTCGGTCCAGCTTTCGGGAGAGGAGAGCAGATGATCTGTACTGCGAGGGAGAGAGGTTCTGTGGGGAGAGGAAAGAACCAGGAGAGGGATGGATAAAGTGGGGAAGCAGGTTAGCCGCTCGAGAGAGTGCATTTTTTTTGGCATGTCCCGTGGTGGGCGGAAACACAGAATTGGGGGGATGGGGCCCAATGAGGAGAACGAAGGAGGGAGCGGAAGTCTCATGAGTATGAGCTGCTAGCACACTGTTGGCCCGGTGCAGTTTGTCATGATTCCTTCTGTTGGACGCGGTAGTGTGACATTTAGCACACACACAGCGTGTGTGGGTGGGGGAGGGGGGAAGGCCGGGTGATGCCAGGTTCGACAACTTTCAACAAGAATTTGAGGGACGGTGTGTGTTGTTGGTTTTTCATAATGTATGTTGTGGGGGGGTGATGATGGTGTGTGGTTGGTGTGTGTGTGGGTGTGTGTGTTGTGTGGTTCGAGTAGGTGGGTTTCTATCCCGAGTTGTTACATAATTGGCTGTGCGAAAGTCCGTGAAATGTTTGCAAAATGGGATTATAGAAAAAATACATGAGCACAACCAAACGGCGGTAACATACATTTGGCCCACGCAGGACTATCCGCACGGCCGCACAGGCATGCAGCACCGCCAGTGGGGGAAACACATGACATCAAGAGAGCACGGGGGAAAGCGGGAGGAGAGGCATTTGAATAGATCGATTAAATCAACGAAACGCAAACCGGGTACAGGTGTCCGCCTGGTCAGAGCAGTGTTGGGTAAGTGGTACAAAGAAATAGTTGATATGCTGGACGGGCCTCCACTAAACAGCGCAAGCAAGACAACCGAGAGTGACTCTCAGGGGCAGGACCGGCCTGTTTTTTCGTGCTTCGGGCGGTTTGGGGGTGGTTGAAAGAGAATGAGAGCAGACATCTGGACCTAGGGTCGAGCGAAGAGGTGACATAAGCGTGAAGGGGACACAGAGAGGCCTGTGATGAACGTCACACCTTGCCCGACCACCGTGCGAGGATTTAGAAGGATAATTGACCATGAGCACACACGCGGGAACATGGATAGGCAGATTTGGGTCATTAGATACAGCCTCTGTACCTAGTAGCCGGGTCCCACAAATAAAACAAGCCCGCCGTGTAAGCACGCTAACAAACTGTGGATGCTACAGGACAGGGCATTTCATGGCATTACGGGGTTGAAAAAATGGGGATCCATGTAGTCTGTCATAATGGGTTTGGTAATAGCCTGTAACAGTGGTGTCCCTGTTGAACAGACAAAACACATGATGGTCTAGCAGAAACGAGTCCAGGAGAGCTTGAAGGGGGATGACGGAGACGGAAGGCAGTGATTAAGGAAGG
>JADBJO010011715.1:60000-62797 GCA_016801955.1 Conus betulinus | reverse complement strand
AAACACAGAGCAGGGACAGACAGCGACAGGATACAGACAACCTGCTACAGCAATACACATAGAGGTGACACAGCCATACACACAGACACTGACACCGGCCACAGCAGTACACTGATGAGAGGAGACACAGCCTTACACACAGACATTGACACCTGCCACAGCAGTACACTGATGAGAGGAGACACAGCCTTACACACAGACACTGACACCTGCCACAGCAGTACACTGATGAGAGGTGACACAGCCATACACACTGACACTGACACCTGCCACAGCAGTACACTGATGAGAGGTGACAGCCATACACACAGACACTGACACCTGCCACAGCAGTACACTGATGAGAGGTGACACAGCCATACACACAGACACTGACACCTGCCACAGCAGTACACTGATGAGAGATGACACAGCCATACACACAGACACTGACACCTGCCACAGCAGTACACTGATGAGAGGTGACACAGCCATACACACAGACACTGACACCTGCCACAGCAGTACACAGAGGTGACACAGCCATACACACAGACACTGACACCTGCCACAGCAGTACACTGATGAGAGGAGACACAGCCTTACACACAGACACTGACACCTGCCACAGCAGTACACTGATGAGAGGTGACACAGCCATACACACTGACACTGACACCTGCCACAGCAGTACACTGATGAGAGGTGACACAGCCATACACACAGACACTGACACCTGCCACAGCAGTACACTGATGAGAGGTGACACAGCCTTACACACAGACACTGACACCTGCCACAGCAGTACACTGATGAGAGGTGACACAGCCATACACACAGACACTGACACCTGCCACAGCAGTACACTGATGAGAGGTGACACAGCCATACACACAGACACTGACACCTGCCACAGCAGTACACTGATGAGAGGTGACACAGCCATCCACACAGACACTGACACCTGCCACAGCAGTACACTGAGGAGAGGTGACACAGCCATACACACAGACACTGACACCTGCCACAGCAGTACACTGAGAGGTGACACAGCCATACACACAGACACTGACACCTGCCACAGCAGTACACTGATGAGAGGTGACACAGCCATACACACCAGACACAGACCTGACACAGTACACCTGACACACAGCAGTACACTGATGAGAGGTGACACAGCCATACACACAGACACTGACACCTGCCACACAGCAGTACACACACAGAGGTGACACAGCCACAGCACAGCAATGATACACTGACACACACTGACACACAGCAGACACTGAGGTGACACAGCCTGCACACAGCACTACACACTGACAGCAGTACACTGAGAGGTGACACAGCCATACACACAGACACTGACACCTGCAACAGCAGTACACTGATGAGAGGTGACACAGCCATACACACAGACACTGACACCTGCCACAGCAGTACACATGAGAGGTGACACAGCCATACACACAGACACTGACACCTGCAACAGCAGTACACTGATGAGAGGTGACACAGCCATACACACAGACACTGACACCTGCCACAGCAGTACACTGATGAGAGGTGACACAGCCATACACACAGACACTGACACCTGCCACAGCAGTACACTGATGAGAGGTGACACAGCCATACACACAGACACTGACACACCTGCACACAGTACACTGATGAGAGGTGACAGCAGTACACACAGACACTGAGCACCACAGAGGTGACACAGCCATAGCCTACACCAGACACTGACACCTGCCACAGCAGTACATGGATGAGAGGTGACACAGCCATACAGACAGACACTTACACCTGCAACAGCAGTACACTGATGAGAGGTGACACAGCCATACACACAGACACTGACACCTGCCACAGCAGTACACTGATTAGAGGTGACACAGCCATACACACACCAGACACTGACACCTGCCACAGCAGTACACAGAGAGGTGACACAGCATACACACAGACACTAACACCTGCAACAGCAGTACACAGAGGTGACACAGCCCATACACACAGACACAGACACCTGACACCTGCCACAGCAGTACACTGATGAGAGGTGACACAGCCATACACACAGACACTGACACCTGCCACAGCAGTACACTGATGAGAGGGTGACACAGCCATACACACAGACACACTGACACCTGCCACAGCAGTACACTGATGAGAGGTGACACAGCCATACACACAGACACTAACACCTGCAACAGCAGTACACTGAGAGGTGACACAGCCATACACACAGACACTAACACCTGCAATAGCAGTACACAGAGGTGACACAGCCATACACACAGACACTGACACCTGCAACAGCATTACACAGAGTGGTGAGTGTGGAAGTCTCTGACTGCTCGCTCCCCCTGCTGACTCCCCGTGCGTCCATCCCCTGTGCAGCTGTCAGCTTGAGGGTGGAATTCATGTGGTCACTTTGTTACCGTCCCCTTAGTCACCTGTCAGGGTGATGATGGTAGAATTCACGTGGTCACTTTGTTTCCCTAACATTGGTCACCTGTCAGGGTGATGGTCACTTTTTCTGTCATCTTTGGCCAAAGTAGGGGTACAGAAGTGGGCTTCTTTTTTTTTTTTTACAGATGTTACTACTTTGTCCTCTCATTTGTCCTTTTTTTTTTATTATTGTTCTCTCTGTTTTTCAGTTTGAAGTTGTTACTAATTTCATGTGAATGTGTTCTACAAAGACAGCAAGCGAGCAAGCGAGCAAATGAGCGAGCGAGCAAGCAAGCGAGCGCGAGAGACATTGAGAGAGAGAGAGAGAGAGAGAGAGAGAGAGAGAGAGAGAGAA